>JAKSZP010001467.1:0-167923 GCA_022478985.1 Massospora cicadina | reverse complement strand
TTATAAACTCATCCAGTAGTTATATATTTTATTAGTGTCAACTTATTGGTCTTTATAGGGTTTGACGTTCACCACATCTTACCCATGATGTCTTATTTTCAGTGGCACTTGGACACATAAAAAGTATGTAAGAACATCTACGTATACTTTGACTCAGGGCATCATGATCAGCCTCAGAGTTGATGTAAACACTGTCATCATTCTTGAGATGACATTTCATATGCATCTTCAAAATAGCTGATCTGATTCACTTTCACGTGCAATCAGCAGCACATACCAAGGCGATTTGTATCACTAATTAGAAATTAATTTGACAAAAACCTTGACTGACAATAAAAACTAATTTTGACATAAACCAACAAAGCCCACGTGCCCAAGTCATTAAGTCAAAACTTAATCTAAGTCTAACCTAACCAACAAAGCCCTTGAGCCTGTGTCATCATAGATGAATATAATTAAGTTAATTTGCTAGGACGCGGATCCTAAGCTTTGCATAAGCTTAGAATATACCTGGTCCATAATTGCTGATATCTGATATGATACATAATACGTTTTAAGCATGCTAACATTATTATATCCCTATCAAATATCTGACAATTAGGTCCAGTCAATTTTTCAACAGTGACAGCCCCAGATCCTTGATAGCCCTTGCTTCCACCCATTTTGTCAAAATGGTCGATGGCTACTATTTTATATTTGGAGCGGTTTGCGCCAGTTGGCAGCAGCCCTACAACATCTATCAAAACTATATGACATGCGAACTGAGGCTTAACTAGCTGGTATGTGGTCTTCCAGTGGCATGGTTTCTCCATTTGGCACTGATGGCAACAACCAACCATCTCAAGCACATTGTAGTGCATATCTCCCAATAGTAGTGGGGTTGCAAGAACTCCAGCATCTTTTTTGACCCTCCATGACCTACCACTTTATGGCCATCCATTATTATCGCAGCTTGGGCAGAGGGTTTTGGGAAAATCTGCGTTGATTCCCCAATCCGCTTATATAATTCCCCATTGCAAAAGAAGGTATCCTGCATAAGACCATCTAACACTTTGATCACAGATGGCGGCTCATCGTAATATTTGCCTGCAATCATTTTTTCTTACATGATGTCCACCACATCTGCTGTAATGGTGACCGTGGGTAATCAGGAAAGACAATCCACATTCTGATGCTTTGCGCCTGGCCAATGTATAATCTCAAAATTATAAGCTTGGAGCTCTAATGCCCATCACGTGAGCCACCCTTCAGGTTCTCGCAGATTCTGTAGCCAGCGCAAAGAGGCATGATCCATTACCACTTTGAATTTTACCCCATGGAGGTAGACCCAAAATTGTTTATATGTATAAATTACTGCTAAACACTCCCACTTGTTCATATTGTAGTTCTTTTCAGGGCCAGTTAAACGGGGCTGCAATAGGCAATGGGGTGCTCCACACTGTCATTGTCTTTTTGGGACAACACAGCCCCTACAGCGGAAAGTGAGGCATCCATTTGCACAATAAACTCTTTGACAAAATTGGAGTATTGTAAAACAGGCGCGCTAGCCAACGCAGTTCATAATACATCAAAAACAGTTTAGCATTGATCCGTCCAGGTGAAGGCAGCATTTTTCTTAAGTAGCTCAAAGAGTGGAGCCCCAATATAGCTGAAGTTGGGTATTAACCATCAGTAATAACTGACCATCCCCAAGAACACCTGGATATCCCGCTTATTATTTGTCCGAGTCATCTGGTGGATGGCTTCCACCTTGGCCAGCTGTGGACTTAACCCTTTGGAGTCTACCACAAAGCCGAGGTATTCCAATTGTTCCTTGAAAAAGTAACACTTTTGGGGCTTAATCTTGATACAAGCTCCAGTTAGGCGGCGGAATAGTCGCTCCAGGTGTCCAAGGTGTTCTGTAAATGGTCGCGAAAAATACGTTGATATTGTCAAGGTAGACAAGAACGCAAGACAGCTTTAAGTCACCCAAAATAGTGTCCATAGCCCGCTGGAATGTAGCCGGGGCGTTAAACAAACCCTGTAGCATACATGTAGGCTGGAACAATCTCTTTGATGTAATTATAGCACACTTCTCTTGTTCCACCATTGGAAACTTAATTTGCCAGTACCCTGATATCAAATCCATGGCCAAGAAATACTTGCCCCACCTAACCAATATAAAACATCATCAATTCGTGGAAGCGGGTACAAATCTTTTTTCATAATGCTATTAAGCTTCCAGTAATCAATTACTACCCGATTGGAGCCATCTTTCTTTTTTACAATGAGCATTGGAGATGCCCAGGGACTCTTTAAAGGTTCCAACATTCCCTGTTCCACCAATGAATCAATTTCTGCTGACACAACTTCTTCCGCTGCCTTTGAACGTCAGTTAGGCTGTGACCTGATAGGAGGATGGTCTCCTGTGTCCACCTGATGCAAAACCTCTCGAGCGCAACCCAAGTCATGATCATCAGTTGCAAAGATACTGTGATACTTTTCAAACAGATTCACCACCCTGTCCTTCTGCTCCTACGATAGACAAATGAGCGCCTCCCGAGGAACTACAGTCATTATGCTAAAGGGGGTTTTTAAAGGCAAGCTGAGATCTTCCCAGGAACAAAAGTCAGGTATATGGTGGACCTCATTGCTTGGGATCAGATGCAGGTAAGCTACCACTTGGTGCCTCTGAACCTGCATCACTTCCTTCTGTAGATTTTCTACCAATACTTTAAACTTCCCTTGCCTGGGTAACAATAACCCGGGAGCCACATGAGGTTTGAGTCATGATGGTTGATAGGGCCCCACAACCTCTCCATACATACCAACCGTTATATCGATTTCAAGCTCAGTGCAAATTATGACCTGATGCCCAGAAGGGATAGTAAAAGCGTTTGCAGCTCGTAGCAGTATCCCTTTGTACTTGTAAATCTGTGTTGGGAGCATTCAAGTCTTCCTCTTCATCCGCCAATATTTTACAGGTATCACACCATTGCTATAGGCGAGATTAATTTGACTAGTGCGGATTGGGTCATCTGGCACTCCCCTGGAAGTAAAATATATGGGAATCCGTTGTTCCAAGTTGTCTAGAGTCTCTTCCATAATGTCAACCACAGCCCATAGTGTCACAAAAACGCAGTCCCAATCAGCTAATCATAGTGGCTATTTGGTAATACCACTTCCAGTGCCATAATAACAACAGATCCAAACCACAAAGGAAGTGCACTATACGCTCCCTCAGAGACTGTGGTTTCCATTCCATCAGTCCCATATACCATCCGGTGTTCTATGTCAGGTTTTAGAGTCAACTTTGCCACTAACTTAGTGGAAACAATGCTAACAGGAGCGCCCGTGTCAAGTATAGCTCATACTTGGGATTTGGCTACCACCACATCATAGTAAGTGTACTCTGAGTAAGATGAAAGCCAGTTATTTACTACGTGTACATTCAGCAGTTCACATTTTCCCAGGAAACCTATAATACCCGCACCAACTATAGGGTAGTTTGCTATAATAGCATTCACTGAGAAGGAGACCTCTACTTCACTTAGAGACAATGCATCCGCAAATGGTTCCAGCTGGTCTGACAGGTTTTATTCAAACATTTGGCAAGCGTAAGGCTTTGGATGCTCCAAAAACCCTGTGTCAGCCATATTTTTGAATTGTGCTTGAGTCAGCACATTTATTCCTCCAACTGGCTGTTGGTAGAGGAATGTATCATCGGACTGGAATGCATCTACTTTCTTCAATACAATCGATTCAGAGGGAACATAGGACTTCAAGATAGTGGAAGTAGAGAGTTTCATCTCTACTCTACTCCAACTTTTTCCCAGATAACCTTGATCCTGTTGTATGCGAGGGATCTGTTGATTGGGGCACCATCGTCCCATGTGCCCAGTGTGATCACGATTAAAGCAACTTACTCCATATTGCCTACGTCCAGACCCACATTGGTAGACTGCCTGCTGTTGAGCAGTATAGTTAAGGCTGAAGCGGTAGTTGGGCAGTTGTTGCTCAACAGTTATGGGACAGTTGGTGAGGTGCAGGTAGTAGCCTGGCATGATCTGCCTTGTCTGGTTGCTTTCCTTCCCCTGGTTAGGGTAGGCCCCAGCGACATTAGGGCTTCACTCGATATTGGGTGGAGGGAAGTTGGCAGATATCTGGTGCAGAAACTAAACAATTTTGAGCAATGGCACATCTTCATCTAATAGTGAGGCCATAACGTTGTAAAGCTCGGGATATGGCTTTACTGCAGAGGCCATTGCAATGCATACATCAGCTTCATCTAGAATCCCAGCCCCAATCAATACATGTGCTTCCACCATAAACTGCTCAGCAAAGGCGGTGAGACTTTAATTTCGTTGAAACCTGATGGTCAGAAACTCAGCTTTCCACTGAGACATCTTTGCTTTTCCACCGAACAACTGTATCACCATCTCCTTGACCTCTTGGTAAGTAACAGAATTGTCTGAAAGGTAACAAAATATAGTTTGGCACTTCTGACATCCAAGTTAGAGATTAACAGTTTTCCCTGCACCAGTCTGAGGCACCTTTGGTTGCAAACTCAAATTAGCAAAGGAATCCATGAATATTGCCATCGCGATCAAAGGCTAGCAGCTGAGCACAGCAGACTTCCTGGAGAAACTCATCTTGTTTTTTGAGCACTGTGTCCAATGCGAGTTTCAACTCCTCAAATGAAACAGTCCTATTGTCTCATGCAGATTTCTTTTAAAAGAACCTAGGCGAGACATAGCAGGTGGCTTGGATTTTACCAGTTTATTACTGATCAATGGGCACCCTGTAGTGAGCACCACTGTTATGTTTTGGCAGAATCTGAAGGATTCGCCATAAGAGTTTTACACAGGGTTTAGCCCACTGAGCAATAGAACCCACAATTTGATGATCATGGTCCTTCATAACAACAGAATAATAATGTTAATGTACTAACTATGGGGCACTTGCTCCCACTATAATACTTTATTTATAAATAGGATAAACTCCTCAGATCCTCTCTTCTTACTCTCTTTTTCTCTATTAACCAACAACCCTTCTTAATCGCCCATCACGCTCATATACAGCAGCTTCAGACGATACCACACTCATTGCTTGGACTGTTTGGTTCCACCAATTCTTCTCATTTTTGACTTGTTTTCTTTTAATTCCCTATCGCCTATTTTGTAGGCGATTAATTCATCCTCATTGAATGTCAACATTGCCCAATTGCCCTATCCAAGGCGATTTCCCATTCACCCAGTATCACCACAATTTGCGGCTTAAATTGCCATTACCAGTTCATTTACAACGGATTCCATACATTTTGCCATGATGACTTCGGGCTTATTGTCCAGTCATATCGAAATTGTGACAGGCGTGTAGCATGGTAAAGTTAATAATAGATCGAGCAAACAGCTTAGCTTGGCTGTGCCCCAAGGGCAGTTCATAGTCAAGATTTGTACAAAGCTTGAGTGCACGGGTGACCTGGTTTGGAGAGAACCTGGTAGGCCATGATGTGTACATGAGGCTTTAATAATTTTAAAAGAAATTAACTGGATAACAAATCGTGAGACCTCTTTTGGAGAGGTCTGCGCACAGGTTCACTTAAGTCAGCATATAGAAAAACGTTAAAACAACTATAGTTTTATTGGGGAAGCAGACCAACGAGACAAGTTGGCCTCAAGCAAACATATTTAAGCTAATTTGGTGTAATCATATAATAGAGAAAGTAGTACTATGCCTTGGTTTACCAATAGGCTCACGCTTCCATCTAACAAGGTAACATACTTTGATACCAACTTTTATTAAGTGATTGATTAATGTTGAGCCCAGCCCAAACTAGCAATTTCGTAAATTGAATGGGTTTAAAACCCTCGTTCACGGTTGCACCAAAAAGGCCTAAATTTTTAATCAAATAACTCATTCTTTTTAATGAAAGAGCTAAAACAAGGGATGGGCATTATGCACCACACTTGTACCAACCTTAGCATAGCTAGCTTGTACCCTGCGTTGGTCCAAGCTATGCTTTAGGTCAGGAAGGTCCTAAAGCTTAACCTACTGGACCTCTTACCGCCAGCCTTGTACCTGCTGTTGGTTCCCTCAATAAGGTCATTTAAACATGAAAAAGAGACTAAATAACCCACTAACATAAGACAAAATCTCAAATGGTTTACTATTGGACTTAAAGTCAAATTCCCATTTCAACCCAGGGCATATAGAAGCCAGACTATTTTCACATATAACGCAGCTTCTAGACAATGATAAAAATGATTCCACCATTTTGGATCTCATTCCAATAAGGCCGCTAGCCTCCTAGTCTTTAGATTGAATAGCTAATGTACCCCAAAACATGTCATGGAGGTCTTAAAGTGACTCATTCACGGATACTGTCTTTTCATTAAGGTTATCAACAAAGCACACTTGGGGACGTTCATAATATTTGAGAGCCAAGGTCATGTATAAGTAAACTATCATTTAAACCACGAGATGACAATCTCCACCATGAAAAAATGCTACTATTGCGTAAATTTCTGAAATGATCGCCTAATACATCCATATATTGATCTGATGGACCATGCTGATCCCCAAATGTAGCGAATCAAGGTTAACTAATTGGACAAGTACACAGAGACTTGGAGTTGAGGCAAACAATTACTGGCATATCAACTGTATGATACCTTCCAAGAGGTTCATAGAGTTGTTTTACACAGCCAACATCAATAAGGCAAAGCCATCTGCCAAA
The DNA here is from genome assembly GCA_022478985.1 of Massospora cicadina. Lineage (NCBI taxonomy): Eukaryota > Fungi > Entomophthoromycota > Entomophthoromycetes > Entomophthorales > Entomophthoraceae > Massospora > Massospora cicadina. The sequence goes on along the minus strand of JAKSZP010001467.1, from coordinate 161,205 downwards.
TAAACATTATTGACGTCCAACCAAACATCAACATGGCTCTCATCATGATATAATACTGAACTAACATGGGCATCAACCCAATGGATTTTAATTTATCTATTTTTGCTAGCAAGTCAAGGAATTTCTGAAGTCAGATGTAGTGTGGCATAAAGCATGAAGACCAATATTAAGAGGCACATGCTCAACATCGATGAATCCCCCCCTTGGGTTGGGACCATCTAGTACTAAAAAAAAGAGGCACATGCTCAGAAAAGTCGCACCATCTGGAAGTTAGTAGAAGAAGTAGACTAGTAGACTGTTTTCCATTTATGGCAGTGATCAATCACCAAAATAAATTCAAGTTCTTGAGTGTGTAATAGTCAATGACCATATATGCCTCTCATAAGTTTGGAGATTGTGGTATTTAGGTATGTTAATGGTTGTAGTTTCATTAGACCCATGAGGTTTTCTAATTCTTTTAATAGTGGGATAATTTTTTTTATAAATTTTTATGGGGTAGTCCATTTTTGAGGTTTTCTCGTTTGCTGACAAGTTGCCAGGATGCCAGTAATTCTAAGTCCTTGCGCATCTCATGACCAACAATACATTTAGCCCTTTTAGGTAATATCTCAAAGTTAGGTTGCCCAATAAACCTCACTTTAAAATTCATTTCAAACCTTGAGTTCACCCCAAATAAAGACTGCTATTCTCTAGACTTGATATATTTAGGATAATTTAATTGTGTTTAACTGAGATTAGGGAGGTCCATACAATGTCCTGTGGTGTCTGGTTAGGTGAGCTCCTCATCTGGCAGGTAGGTTTAGCACAGATAATGGTGCAATCAGAAGTGAGGAAAGTAGTGGACGTCTTGAGATCCTTTAGAGTGGCGATGCCCTGGTGGAGTGGAATACCCCACCCCAGTGGAGGTTAGCTGGTGGAGCTTTTCAAAAGCCATGGCAAAGGTGACCAGAGGCTGGCAGGACATTGTTGTCTACAGCACCTCAGCTCATGCCCATCCCTTCAGGATGGCAAGAACCAGAGTGGCTCTGAGGTGACAGAGGCTAGTTCACTGAACCTCAACATGGTGTTCCTAGGAGACCACGAATCAAATAGGAGTCTTGAAGGTTTGGTACTTCTATTGCCCTTCGCTTGTGGGAGTGACCCCCATCTGAGGGTTTGGGTTCATTGCTGTTGGCTGACTGGGCCTTGAGAGCCATATATATTACGTTATCTTAAAGTCAACATTACCTTGGTGGGCTGTGCTTCCAGCCAGCCTGCAAGATGTTCATAGTTAATGTCCTAAGCCTTGCTGTGGGCCATCAATCGTTTTTGTTGGTTTTCATGGCATTCTGATGAAGGGGGTGGGGAGTTTGGGGGTGGGCCAGACTGCTGGCAGTTGATGGCCTCTTGTGCCCATCAGGAGACCTCCAAGAACCTGTTGAGTTGATCCAGGGGCTCTGGACTTCCGTTTGACATCCCCAGGCTGCCAACGAAAAAAAGGTCCTCTGTTAAAAAGTTGTTGGTCACTTTAGCCCTGCCTTGATGGTTCAGGTTTGAATCCACCAGGATTCTTGTTGAAGAGATGTTGCAACAGTCGATGACCATACATGAATCACACTAAAGTTTGGAATTACAAGATTTGTGTATGTCAATGGTTGCAATTTTATTATTCTGATAGATTTTTACTAATCTAGTTAATAGCGGGATAAGCTTATAATATTAGTTTAAGTGGTATTTGTTTTTAGGTTTCCCCGTTTGCTGATAATTTGCCAGGACGCCGTTAATTACAGAGGTTTTTACACGCCTCATGACCAACAATACATTTAGTATTTTTAGTTAATATTTAAAGTGATGCTGCTCCGTTGACCTCGCTTTAAAATTCTATTCCAAACTTCAAGTTTACTTCAAATAAAGGACGCTATTTGCTAGACTTGTTATATTTAATATAATTTGTGATTATGTTTATTTGAAAATGGGAAGTTCCATAATAGGTTCTGTGGTGTCTGGTTGGGCGGGCTCCTCATCTGGAAAGATTTTTAGCCCAGCTGGCTGTGCAATTGGAACTAAGGAAGGGGGTGGACGTCTTGAGATCCTTTGGGGAGGTGATGCCCTAGCAGAGCGGAACACCTCAGCCAGTTGAGGTTGGGTGGGGAATTTTGTCAAAAGCTGCAGTGCGAGTGTCCAGAGGCTGGCAGGAAATTATTGTCCATCACAATAAAGCTTATTCCCATCCCTTCAGGATGGCAGTTGCCAGAGTGGCCCCAAGGTGACAGAGGCCAGTTTTCTACACCTCAGCCTGGTGTGCCCACCAAGGCCACCTGCTTGAATAAAAGTCTTTGGGATTTGGTATGGTTATTGCCCTTTCCCTCACGGGTGCAACCCCCATCTGAGGGTTTATATTCACAGCTGGCGGCTGTCTGGGCCTTAAGAGCCCCATCCATTACATAGCGGAGCAACAAGGTCATTCATAACAAGCTTTACAGCCTTATAGAAAGCCTATACAAGGCCAGTTTAAACTTCCAACTGTTGCACGGAGAATAATCTCATTGGATGACATGGCTCAAACCCAGAGTCACTAAGAATCGCATACCTTAATAGAGAGGTCTTGCCCAGAAAGCCTGACTTGCAACCACATAACTAAGACTATCACTTATCAAGAAAGCCCTAGAGCGGAGCACTGATACATGTCAGAAAAGATAGACAAGCTCTGGCAAAAAATTCAGAGGTGACTTTTTTAGAAGCAGACAGGTCTCTCTTCATAAAGATCAAATAACTCCAATGAGGCACATGAGTCTAATATAAAAGATCATAATTTGAAAGAAACAAGGTGCTCACAGAAAAAATTTGTGCAGATATGACTTTAATATTCACATATCCACAGATTGACTCAAACTGCTATTCCAATAATCCATATTTGTGACGCTTTAACTGTCTCAGACAGCTGCAATGAAACACTAGTCTGCCCTATGCTCATTGACAATCCTGCTAACTCAATTTTCTTAAACTTTGGCACAAGAACCAAAAGTATGGATTTACAACTGCGCCACAAAGCCTCAATTGAGCAACTGAGGACGCCAGAAATGTATTTTTAACCCCATAAACTTGCCCAAGTTTGACAAGAAGGGGAATATGCACACCTTCTTGTCACTATTTAAGACTAGCATTATGGTGCAAGCAATAAGGTTAGACTGGCGACATTTATATGCTTGTTGGACCCAGTGAGTCAGGAGCTGATGATGTTTAAGATTAATGAAATTGGAATATCATACCAGAATGCAAAAACCATCACTGTCAGGACAAGGGAGGGGTGATATTCAAACGCCCCATCAGAGATCATGGATCCAAAGCCCTGACACAAGGCTATGTTAGAAATGATGAAAAGCTATGATTAAGGGAAAAAACTCCTCAATCTTCACTAAAGGGATGACTGTTAAGAGATTTAGAGATATGTAAACTTAGTAAGGTGGGGAAAAATTATCTTAATTTTTTTACTTTAAGTGAACAAATATTGCCAATGGATCCTGATATGAGGTAGATTTCCAAGCCTTCTCTTGCAAAGGTTTTAATCTAGTTGACTCTTTTAGGGTTCTGGGGATATTGAGAGCTGTTAATTTGATTTACAAGTACTGTCTTGATCAATCAGTTTTAGACCCTAATATTGAGAGGTGCCTCAACAGAGGTGTTGGGCGAGCCCTGTGATCAGGTTTTTTATACTAGTGGTGCCAAACAAAAAGGTGGAGTCGCCACGCATTTTTATTTACATATGGGCCAAGAAAAGAATTTATTATAAATAAAAAAACTCCTAGTATGGAATCAGCTAACAGCCTAGGAAGCCATATCAGAAGGTTGAAGCTTTGGGGAAACTTTTGTCTGGTGCCTGCTTTAGCTGGCAGACCATAGCTGACAGACTTTGTGATCAGGTTCAAATCTCAAAACTGGATGGCTCAGCTCCTGATTAGGAGCCTAAATCCCAACAGACCCCCATCTAGATCTTAGCGCATGGGGTAAAGGGCTGAAGAATTATGGCTGTGCACTCGATTTATCACATTCCCTTGAGCAACCTCAACAATTGATTGTTTATTTCCCCACTTAAAGTGGATTTTATAGGTCCCTGACCAAATTGGACCTTAACTTGTTAATCTATTGCTCCAAACCGGTAGTGTAGACGAGGATGAGGCCACCTGGCTGGAAAGTATGCAGAGGTACATGCTTCTCATTAAAATGATTATTCTTTCTAGTAGTGGTAACAGACAAGTTATATGAAAACAGGGTCTGAAGTCGGATATTCTCATTCATAATACTTCACATAGTAGCTTCAGGGCTTCAGGGGAAGCTTGATCTAACATGGCCTGCACCTTAGAGGGCACTTGAGAATTTTTTTTTCATATAGCTCTCTTGGAAGAGAGACATTTTATAATCTAGTGAACACTTATTCTTTAGGCAAGGATTGCAGGTGGGAGATATTGGGGCCAATGGAGAGAGTAAGTTATGACCAAGATCCAAAGAAAGGAGGTTAATGTGCCATTTTTCTCGCTCTACCATTCCATTGGTCGCAGGGTGGTAGGGAGTTTTAGGACCTAAGAAAACTCCATTAGTTTAAATTAACTCCTTCTCCAGTGATGATCAGAAGTTATTTCTCATTTTAAAAAGGATTATTATAGAACACCCATGTTGAGTGATAATCATAGTATATAGAAGGGTAGCAGTAGCTTTGACTGTAGCTGAGGGTGGGAGATAGCTTTGATCCACATGGTTAAATGATCCACAGCTAGAGGAGGAACTGATGGCCATTAGAGGCTCTAGAAATAGGTCCCACAACATCAACATTTTGGTGTGGAAAGGTACACATGAGAAACCACTCAATGTTGAGGCTGAGGCATAAGTCCAGCCTGAATCTTATATACTAGACAGGACTCCAACACATCTTGGCGTGAGACAAAAATCCCTACAAGTAAAATTGAGTCTTGAGCCACTGATGAGTCTTTCTTATTCCTCCATGGCCAACTTGCAAATGACCCTATAACACAACATCCTTGCAAGCTGAAGGTTGAATATATAATAACCGTTTTAGTTACAGCAGTTTGTACAGGGTACCATATCTATCCTGGATATCTGCTGATCTTTTTGTTAGTTCATTCTGACTAGTTGGGGCTTTTTTCTTCCAAAGATGTGGCTGGGTTTAAACATTGTAGTGTCAATCTTTTTAAGATACTGCTAAAGTTAGTATAGGCAACCTGGATAAACAATCTGCATATTGGTGGATAGCTCTGGCCAATAAAAATGGAGAAACATAGATCTAAAGTTTTAAATCCCAGTGGGCTAATCTCCCATCAGAATCCTCTATGTGTTGCGGCCATAGCAGGTTATTATATTCAGTTATTATGGTAGATTATTTATCATAAAAATAATTTCAGTAATGCTTAATAGTAAGTAGTATTGCCAAACATTTGCATTCTGTAATGCTATAGCTGCATTCAGCTTTTTCTAAGGTTCTCTAAAGTAAGCGATAGAATGGTCAACTAAGTTGTCATTGTTCTGGATAATATAGCTCCTATAGCTATATTTGTCATCAGTAAAAAGAAGTAATGATTTATTAAAGTTAGGGTCCACAAGTACTGGAGAATAAAAGTTGGAGATTCACAATATGTCAAAGGCCTGTTTTTGCTCCTCTTCCATTGGAAGGGTGTCCCTTTTTCAACAAATATATTTAAAATTTAGATGTGTCTGCTAAGTGTGATGTACTGGCGTTAGTATCCCATCATCTTCAAAAACTTGCACATCACGTAGGGATTTTAGGGGAGATATCTTAGAATTGGCCATTAATTTGTTGTCCATCAGGGATTCCAGCTTTACTTACCTATTGGCCTTAGAATTTTTTTTGCTTTAGAAGAAGTAACATTTGGATATCTTTAGTTTGAGAAAAGTTTGACGTAATCTATGGAAGACCTCCCATAGGTGCCTCAAGTGTGCAGTAAAAGTTCATGAGAAAGCACTGTTATAGTCCAAATGAACTAAAGCACAATAACTTTTTATTTACCTAAAAGTCCATCCATGGCTCCTTTGAAGGTAGCAGGGGCATTGCGAACCCTGCAACATTCAAGTAGGCTCAAATAACCCTGCATTTGAAATAAAAGGAACATTTTGAAATCTTCCCGTGACAAATAAATATATTAATAGCCACTGTCTAGATCCATGGACAAAAATAATTGGATCTAGACATTAAGCGTAAAGAATCATATATATGAGGTTATGGGTAACTATCCTTTTGCATATTATGATCTGATGGCAAAAATCCATAACAACGCTATGTCCACCATCCTTTTTTACAAATTAGCAGGATTGGGGAAGCCCAGGTGCTTTTAAAAAGCATTAGTAAGCCTTGTTCTAAAGGTTTGCTGTAGCTAAAGAGCTACTTGGTTCTCTTAAACCTGGGACATTTAATAAGCATGTGATTTTTCGATGGGGTTGATCTGTGGTCTCTTTTTAATGGATTATCCAAAACATCTACCCATAGTCCCAAGGTCCTGAGGAAAAGATGACTTCATTTTTAATGAGTAAAAGGGCTTCCAAATTCTGGTGCTCGCTAGAGTTGAGGTCATCTTAATTTTTCATCTAACAAAAGAGATAGTTGGTAAGAATAAAGCCCTAAATCTTATAGGTAGCCAAAACTTCTTTAATCAGTGATGGTAAGGATAGGACAAAGTTTAGCATAGGCAATGACTAAAATCCTAAAGCATTGGGAGCGGCTGACTGATTATGTTCCAGAAAGACAGTGAATAATAAACCATACGCAGGGTCTAGAATACCCAGACAGGTCAACACATCTATAATGGAAGGATTTGGATCAACCCTTAGCTCCAGAGCTTGGCTCTCAGGGTTGAGAATCTTTACTCCAGAGTCCACAATAGCCTGAGGACCTGGGGAATACTAAAGGAATAGGGGGCATACAGGGGTATTCCCTACTATTTGTCCACCACTTCAGGCGATTACTTATTCTTGCTTCCAAGTTTTGATACTCTACTTTACAAATAGCGGCGGGATATTCTACAAGGCAGGTACACTTCTTTGGAGCTCCTATAGCTTTAGTGGGAAGATGGAATATTAAGGGATCAGTAGCCCAGCAGAGAGAAGTACTTTTCTTTGGTACGTAATGCAATTGAATTTTATCATTAATTTGACCCCAATAAGCAGTTCAGATTATTATTTTTTCAAAGATGATCGTGGTGGCAGTGATTAAAAATCTTACCAAACCAAAGGGGTAAAGCTGAATAGGCTAAATTGCCATGATGTACTGAGCTCCTGCTGCCCATAATCAGCATAATAGATAAGATCATGGGCCATTTTAAATTTCCGTATATGTTGATAGAATATAACATTAACTGGAGATCTAGTATTATTTATAGCCAAGGCTTTAACTTTATGCTTGACTACCTTAACCTACACCACTGAGAAGCCAGATTAATAATTAACGGTAAAAAGGAAATTATTAGGTAGTTGTAGTAAGGCTTTTGGCGGACTTTTTGGGGAAGGATTGTAAAGAATATTTGTTTAAAGGTTTCTAAAAAAATACCTGGCTCTTGCTGGAGGTGCTGGCCTTTTTGACTTGGCAACTGCCTAATATTTAAATATAAAGGAAAGGTCATTATTCACCTTTGTGTGAATATGGGACGTAATTTTTAGCAGGAGTGCCTATCGCAAAACACAGATGAGCAAGGCACAGAATCAGAGGTTCTGGATCACACTGGAGGTGCAGGACATTGAACTGGAGGAGAGAGGCACTGGAGATACGTCAGCAAAGGGGGCCTTGTGCCCTAAGCTGACAGGTATTTTTCTGCCTTCTTCTACCAGAGTTTATGGAATTGACTTAAGAGTAGTTTCTGCGCTTGCAATAATTGTAAAAGAGTTCAGGCGGGTGAGAGTCAGTGGGAGTTACCACCAGAACCTGTGGCTGAGAAAAATTGGCTGATGAATGGTCCCAGTAGGCTTGAGCAAGTCAGATGGGATCTCAACGATAGCCTCTTTGTTATTTAACAGGAGGCGAAGAGAAATCTTACTACCTTAAGATAAAGCTGAATGATTGGCATACTATTAAAGGTTGAAAGGGTAGCCATAACTTCATTATAAAGAGTGAAGCGGTTTCCAGCAACTAACGTCCGAGCCTCTAGAAAATTTGCTGAGTAAAGCTATGATCAGACTTGCCCCGCTGAAGGCTTACGCTATAAAGGTCTGCTTCTGGGTTGTTAGGGTTAGGTCACTCATGAACTCCTGAAGCATTGCAGCTTTGCTTTTAGATCAGGTATGGCAGGTCATCAAGTGTTGACCATTATGTCCTGGACTAAGTAAATAAGCGATAGGTTAGTTACTTAATGCACTGATATTTGTTTGCTCCTTCCATGGTGCTTAATAGCAATACAAAGAGAAAAAACGTCTTTTCCCGGGATATACTTTTACTTAGAGGAGGGTTTGAAGGTGCTTTTGGGGAGTTAGGGTAATAACATATGCACCGCCACTGGTGGGGCTGTTACCTAAGTAAGAGACAGTATCTGGGGTAGTCGTGAGCGTGGAGAGCATCCACCTGGCTCCATAGTCATTCATATCTTCAATGATGACATCAACGCACTTATGCGCAGCGTGGAGGGCGTTTTTTAGTTGAGACATTTTCCCCATTGTTTCATCTCTTATTTTCTAGATTGATGGTGGTAGCTTGAAGCTCTAGTTGGTGCTGCTCAATTGTGAGCACCCTCTGCTCCAAGCCCTGCACTGCAGAAGGAAGAGCTGCCAGGAGCCCAAGTCTCTCATAGTGAGCCCCAGAGAGATGCCATCCCAAGGAGGCACTCCATCTCAGGTGAGTTTGGCGCCATTGGCTACACATCTAAGTTGGGTATCTAGTCGTTGGATTTGTTGTACTAATAAGCAATTTGACCATCAGTAAGATATTCTTGGCACTAATCCCAGGAGGATCAGGTGTCCCCAGAGGCACCCGTTGTTTGGAGGCCATCATGACCAGAGGGATTTTCATCACCTTTCCATCCAGAGAGACCTGTGCTGAGAGCGTTATTTGAGGTATCCTGCGCATTGTTAATCAGATATTTGAGATAAAGGAGCCATTTATTTATAGCAAATCTCAAGTCGTCAAGCTGAGTTTGTATCCTAGTGATATTATCTACAAGTTGGCTGTGGGCAACGACCTCTAGATGATTAAAACTATTGGTGAGCTCTTGACGCACAAATCACATTATGCCTCTATTGAGGCGGGTTATTACAGCTTAAATTTCATTAACGAGCTGGTAATTTTCCAAGATAGCATGACAAATCTCTTGGCAAAAATTTATTGATTGGTAGAAGTGGTGAAGCTGTGAGTGCAGATCTTCTAATAAATGCAAATGCCAGAGGAGTTCCTGTTGATGAAAACTGGCAACTCAGAGCAGATGGTATAATGTAAGTTAGAAAAATTGGTGCAGGTAAGCTCAGATTGGCCTACCACAACCTGAGCTCTATCAAGGGAGGAACTGGCAGTTAAACTCATCATAAGCGGGGATCTGGAAGGTCTCAGCTTCTACTAGCTTGGCTCCCTGGGACAAAGGATCCCATAAGGAGGAGCTGTAGAGCTTCAAAAAAATCTGGAAAGCATAACTGGTACCTACCCATGGCATTGGTGTAGAACATCTCCATGAAGTGGGAAACACAGGTCACAAAATACAACCAATTAGCCTATGCTCATACTAACTGCCCACTCACTAAGGTTGGCATCATGATCATCAGAGTTATTGGCTGTTAAATTTGTGATTTTTTATATTAATTCTGGGTAATTGGGACAACCGGTAGAGAGCACCAATATTTGTTATGACAAGGAGATGAAATCTAGCCGCCCTTTCAGAGATCAAAGGATCAAAAGCCCCAGACACAAGCTCAAGGTTTAGTAAAAAAATAAAAAGCTAATATCAAGCAAAAACTCCATAATCTTCACTAAAGGGATTATCTCTATGGGTTTGGCAATATGTAACCTTAGTAAGGGGAAAAAAGCAGCCTTTTTTGACTTTGTGTGAAAGAATATTGTCAATAGATCCAACATGAGGCAAATAAACAAGCCTCAGCTCTGCCAAGATCTAAAGTATATGACTCTTTTATGGTTTTGAGGAACTCAATGGCTAATAGTTGAATTTACAATTTTTCTCCTGATCAAATGGGTTTGGACTCCAATATTGAGAAGTGCCTTGCAGAGGTGTTGGGAGAACAATGTGATCAGGTTTAAATCATGAAAATAAATAGTCTTACTCCTGTTTTTTATTAAAATTTTTTATTTTCATAAGTGAATTTGTAAGAACCAAGAAAATGACAACCAAGAAGACCACCACCATAATCTTTTCTTCAGTAAAAAAATTTATACTAGAGTTTGCCAATCATTTTTTATTTTAAGGCTCAGTTGCTATACAGCTCATATATTGAATACCTATGACACAATAATTGTTTTACAAAACCCGCGAATTATAAAAATATATTGTGTTTGTTATCTGTGTTAAACAATAGATAATGTATTGCAGATGGTGATATAACTTTGCCACTGCGCCGCAAACTTTGATGCACCCAATAAGGGGTATTGCAATGATAGAGAAATCTGAAGCAAACATCTCCAGAAGTACACACTAGAGAACTTCTTGAATGATACCAGACACATTTGTAACAAAATCCTTCAAATTACATGTCACCAATATGGAGTGAATGGGCTCTGCACTAGTCAGTACAACGCTAATGGAAAAACTTGAGGTGCATCATGTAAGAGAGGTGGGTGTTGAACAACAGGGAAAAGGGTAGGCAGAGAAAAAATGAGAAATTATACTTCTGAATGATACAAGCGTTTTATAGACAAACTCATGATACCATACGCACTTTCAGCATTGACCCCATTGTTGCCAATGATGTACTAGCAGTTATTACCCGCTCATGATGAGAAAACATACTGAACAAGAAGACAATGTGGTTACACCCTAGTATATAGCAGATTGAGCAGTACAACTTTCTGGTTGCTTTTGATGACATTCCAAAATAGAAGCAGTTGAGATGCTATTCCCCTTGGAGAATTAAAGACTAGCCCCTTACTCTGCAATGAGTTTCAGTACTATGTGTGCCAGGCTGACAATCTTACCGTACACTATATAAACACACCTATTCTTACTATTCTGAGTGTAACTACCCTGATATTAGAGTGTAAAAGTTTTAGGTCAGGACTATAGTAGATAGTGGGGCTCCTCTTAATAATGTAACTAAATTAGTCAATAAACTGGGAAGATTGCCAGATATCAAAGATTGTAATTAAACGCTGAACAGTTGGACCCAAACCAACTACCTTTTTGTAGGGCCTAAACGCACAACACTAAGGTTTAGTTCCATTATTATGTAAGCTCCTAGAAAACCTGCCAAACGCCATTACAATAGTCTTGACAGAAACTCCTTCATGATGATAATCTTTATCAAAACCATTTTTGAGGAAAACAATCTAATGATTCTACTCAGGACCTTCCAATATTGTACAGGAGAAAGGACCAGCAGATGAAGCCAAGGTTCAATGGTCAAAATCTAGCATTTAAAGATACAAGTTATTCATATCAGCTATCAAAAAGGGCATGGCCACATCAATATCTACTTTTTCAGATTTTCATATTTTAACTCATTTTGCTGAGAGTTTTCTGCAACAGATCTTCTTGCCTGAACCAGGATTAGTGAACATGGATACATATCTATAAAATAGCATTAGAGCTAAACAGCAAAGTGTTTTCACCCTTAAACTGCTCACAACATGAATCATCTATAATCTAGGGGGCTCATTCTCCAAGAAAATGGTGATATTAGAATAAGACTATCTTAACTTTACCCCTATCAATTAAGGTATCTACCAAGTGTAACCTTCCTCCACATCCTACCAATAGAATAAGTGCAAGGCATACAAAAGTTCAGAGCACTGAGGGATTTTTTTTGGAAAGAAATGTGAAAATCCATTAGTCAGTCATACCTTGTGAATCCATAGGTTGCCCTGATGGAAGTTAAAAAGTGTTTGTTAATGGTTTTATTTCTTAGATACAGAATGAATCTTTACATTAAGCTTTAATTTCTTATGTGCAAGGACGTACCAAATCATATTGACATTAGGAACCATCCACCAATACACCCTCGCTCCATCCACCGGTTCAAGACCATGGATGATATAATCAACAAAGAGATCAATCAGATGGATTATAGATAAATTTTTGTACTTATAAAAAACCCATTAGTATTGGAGCGTGTTGATAATAATAAGACTACGCTGGCACCCAGGATAACTTACCACCAAATAAATAACTAGAATACCACTAATACAGCCATAAATATTGTAAGATGCAAATTGGGTAAATAAACTGCAAGCACTATCCAAAGTTAGCAAGTGTTGGAAAAAAATTGCCACTAAATATTCAGCGGACATTTTAAACTCATAAATAAGTTGATTATTTTACTATTTAATTTTAGCCAAAGAGCGAAAAGGGGAAAAAAAGTGACAGCAGTACTGTTGGGGACTGATGCCTTAGATGCTAATTGAATGAGGAATTGAGATTAAGCGCACTTTTGTCAGTGATATCTTCATGATTCAGTCCTATAAGATTTACACCCTAAGTATTTTATCAATAATGATTTGAGACTAACCTGCGCAGCTGGATTAATATCAAATTTACTTGCAAGCTTAATGATTCCTCCACAATTGCACTTGGCTCAATGTCAACGACTCCTCCAGTGGACAGCAGGTTGTGTCTCAGTTGGGCCACATATTACTAGTTTATTAGATAAAGAAAAGGTTTATTATGCCCATACTTGTCAGGAACAGATTTAATTTACTAATGATGGATAAGAATAACAGATTGGTTTTCCAACCTGAGAATGACTTGAGTAATTTACCTCTTAGCAGTTACCAACATTTTTTGGCTAGTGGAATTTAAACCAGTAGAGAAAAACTGTTAGGAAACATCGCTGCAAGTCTTTTGCTAGTGATCAATTCTGACCACTGTCACCTCCTGACACACCAAAAAATTTCTGCATTAACTCTTAGGTGGTGATCAAAGGAGTATGAGGTGTGATCTTTAGAGGATACGCCGTTACCCACTTCTCATTCACCACATGAGCTAAATTACTCATGGTGACAAGAAGGACAGCCTTTAGCTTATGCCCTTTATTGGTTCTAAGCAGGAGTATTTCAAAATAAGCTGAAAGGGTATTTCCCCAAGGCTTAAACCATTGGCGTTGCTGATTATAATCTTAAATGATGAATGGATTTAACAAAGTGGTAAAATAGCTGACAGAAACTCAACATTATAATGAAGGAGGACACTTAACCCTTTATGAGAAAACCAATGTTCTCAAACAACTCAGCAGAGAAAGCCCTTCTATACCATGGATCTAATCTCTGGCTACTGTTTTTATAGATATGCCTCTAGAAAAACAAAAAATGCATCATCATAGCAAACCAAGGTATGTTCCAGTCAATATAAATGCCTCAGGGATTAAATGCCCTCACCATGTTCCAACGGGCCATGGACAGCATACTGTAAGATATAAAGATTCAATGCACTTAGTTTCTTGATGAGATAAACGTTTTCTTATAGACATTCAATCAGCACTTGCTCATCTGGAGAAAGTTTTTTAACCTCATGCTACTGCTAACCTGAAAGTCTAGCCTAAGAAATGTAACTTCAGCTGTGAACAACTTGAGCACCTGATCTTCATTAATAACAAAGAGGGCCTTGACCAAGCCAGACAATCTAGAGGCCAACGAGAAGATGATGATGACGCTCAGCAAGTGGGATATATAGGTTTACATAGGGATGATCATCTAGTACCAGTATTTTATAGTGTTTTTAGTAAAATAGGGGAGCTGCTATTACACTTGTAAAAGAATGTAAAAAAATTAAAAGATGACTAAATTTCAACTGGCTTTTGACCAACTTTGCACTTGTCTTGTTCTGGCACTGATACTGATGTATAATTTTTTTAACCATTTATAACTCATGTGGACGCATCCATTACCGTTGTTTGGTCCATATTGCCCCAGCTTAATAAAAGAAAAGTAAATTATCATGTGGTTTTCTGCAGCCAGACGTTAGATGCATATGAGTGAATTACAAATTACCAAGAAGAAATATTTAGTAGTGCTTTATGTGTACTGTCAGATATTCTACACTTATTTATTTTAATCAAGTTTGTATCCAGCCGCTCCTTACTTTATTGCTACAGAACCTCAAAGAGATGGAGGGACGCCTAGCTTTCTGGGCGCTGAAGTTACAGTAATATGACGTTGAGATTAAGCACCAGCCTAGCGTGAAACATCAGAGCACTGAAGGACTATCTAGGTTACCTACCATCACATTGACCATCAGCATGGTGGATGGCCTATATGAAAAATGCTGAACAAGCAATATTATAAAAAATCAGAAGAAGAAAACGCTCTTTGGACCAACTGATGAAGATCACAGTCATCAAGAACAGAAAACTCTTTAAAAAAAAACTACCACAAACCATTATACCATGACCAACTAAATTTACTTTTAACCTTGGTGCTTACAAAAAATATGGATACAGAGGATTTAAGATGTACAACAACTGAAACAACACTACTACTGCTAAACAAAGCACTTTAATATATATGAAGCCCTCAGCTATTTCAAGGAGTGCCAAGTGGAAGTGCCATATTGGAAATGCATTTTAGTATCGACTGGTAAGACAATCTTTTATTTCCAAACCACGTTGATCTATGTCATGGGACCAACAACTTCCAATGTAGGGTAATTTATATATATTGTGATGGTCATCAATCAAATTTCCTAATGGGTCAAAACCAAACTGATTAGAGACTTGAGAGCCATGATGACCAGAGTATTACTATTATAGAGTATCATATATAAAAATGAGTGCCTCAAGTCCTTCTTATAGACAACAAACTAACTTCACTTATCAGATAATTGTAAGCACAACAATTTGATGGAGGTCCACACTGTCCTGTTGATGCCTTCAACTCTAAAACTAATGAATTTTGTAGAACAGTGAAATAGTGCTTTTACTGGGAATCTTATGCAAATTGGCATCATGCAAACTTCCAATTAGAACCTCCTCTTGACAGCCACTGTTGTTGCATATAATATAGAGTTTTAATTGTCCATAGGAAAATCACTGTTTCAGCTTTATACAGTCAACAACCCTCACTACCTCCAATCTTAAACTCCCGCGTTCAATAGAAGGAATGACACTCATCTAGATTTAGAGAATATCATTTAAACGTTGTTCTTTCTCTAAATTAAGGTTTTCTCTAATGTAAAGCGCAGAAAAAAGATGTAGATATTATGAACCCTAACTGACATCTTCTGCCCTGCCTCAGTGTTAGGGAGCATTTTCTCTACTATGACAAAAATGGGTTTAGCAGGCAGATTAATTTCATATATATCTGGAAAGGATCAATTTAGATCATAGTGAAAACTTTATATAAGTACTAAAAGATCTAAGACCCTGACAAAGTGCATATTATCAACTGAGTGTATCATATATTTTAAAGAAATTCCAGAAGGGTGCCAAAGTGCTAGCACTCACCAACCAATAACATTACCACCACCACAGGAAATTTGCTTATCGCTTTCCTGTATATTACTATTTAACAAAATTGTCCCAAGTTTTTCTTACACTCACAGTGATAAGTCTGCAACGCTTTAATTTAAACAAGGCTATGGTGAATTTGGAGAATTTAAAATTAATAAAGACTTATTAAATATTTAAATTTATGTTTTTTGAGTATACTGCATTCACACAGTTCTACCTATTTTAGCTACAAACCTTTGATAATATAAACTAGTTGAAATCACAATTGCAACATATTAGATTGTGATCACGCCTTCTGCTGATTAGCTGGAGGATGACCAGATGGCTGAGTCTTGTTGAAGAGGCTGGAGGAAAGGACTTGAGGACTGGCTTGACAACTGAAGAGTTAATGGTTGTACAAGCATCAAGGTACCATTAGTTATATCACACCAGAGCAAATTTGGCATGAGAATTAGATTTGGGAGTATTTGAAGTGGAATAACAACAAATCTTTTAGTAGCTTAAAATAATGTAGATAGAGAAAATCTAGTGTCCAGTGTTGAACTGCCCATAAAAGAAATGGTCAGGTGCTGATTTAACGTGGTATTGAAGATTTTTTTGCTTGATGATATCTATATGTGAAAATGGGGAATAGTAGTGGTAGCGGGGGAGCCGCAAGGCGCTTACCACTACTAGGAACAGTGAATTAAAGGATAGGATTGAGCTATAGGATGAGAGCCCTGACATCAAATCCTCATAAAACATCTAATTAGGAGATATTTTGAGAGGTTAACAAAAATTACCTACCGTTGTGGTGTTTTTGGTAGGTGAATACAGTTTGTAGGGATAATTGTATTTTTGTAGTTAATTTTTGTTTATGCTGCAGCTTTAGCATCCTCTTCAAATGGTAAACAAAGTAAAATAGATTTAAAAGGGTTGAAGTCAATGAAGCTAGCTGGTAAAAAGTAGCAATATTAAGAAAATTATTGCTTTTTGCATATAGGATATTGCCTGTAGTTAGCTTAAGATCAAATATCGGGATTCACCCTTTATTGGGGGCTGCCCTGACTAGGTGTTATGACCCACCTACGGCGGATGACAGATTGGGCTCCCCATTAACTTGGGTTTAGCTTAATCCTAAGTATTGGGGATCGCCTTTATAAATCTATTTAAATTATATTTGACACCAGCGACTAAATGCCAAGGATGTCTAATCATCAACCTGACTGAAGGAAATTACCATTTGATGCCAACCCAATCAATTAATCATTTTAAGATCACCAGCAACTAATGTTGAGAATGATCCCGTTCTCCATTGTATTATCTATTAATATTGATTTTGTAGTTGGCAATCAATGCAAACATTTTCCCACTCCTGATTCCTGCCTTTCCAATCCACTAAGGTCTTATAAATACCTCTAGGCTCATTCTAATAAATCTACCGTTTCTCACCTATCTCTTTTCTATTTAATGCTTTAATTAAAGCCATAATGGCCTATTATCTTGCTGGAGGCTTTGGGGCCCTGATTAATAGGGGACAGGTAGGAATTGCTCCCCCAAAGTCCTTACAGTGGTACTCACTACAGGGGTCCCCTCAAGTCCTCAGTGAGAGTAAAATGGAAGGAGGAGGGGTAGTTGCTGCTGAGGGCCTTTGGCCCAAGGCTTACCCTAGCCGCAGCCCTAAAGAGGGCAAGCCAGGCTTATGGAGGAATAAGGGGCTCCCTGAAACTAGCCTGGGCGGCTAAGCCCAGGTTACCAGGGTGTCATCAAAAATACCAGTCACCACGCCAATGCCAGCCCCAGTGCAGATGCCAGGTACGATCCTCAACGCTGGGACCTCCTCCTGATGCCAGGTTTAACCCCTGATGCAGGGACCTCCTCCTGATACCAACTCCAGCACCAATGCCAGGTATCAACCCTGATGCCAGGGCTTCCTCCTGATGCTGCCCCAGTTCTCATGATAGCTGTTAATCCCAATGCAAGCTCTATACTGATGGCCCCGCCTCAGCTCAGACCACTAGTCAAGGCTTGGAGGGCTCTGTTAGGATTCTTCATTTATTGGGGAAGCCTTAATAGGGGTCACAACCCACCTATGGGTGAATGCTGGATTGGAATCCCCATTAACTTGGGTTGAGCCAATCCAAAGTATTGTAAATTGGCCAATTAATTTTATTTAAATTAATTGACATCAGCAACTAATTTCCAAGGAGTTTGATATCAATCAGGCCATGGGGTTTCACCATCAGACGTCAACCCAATCAAATCACCCTTTTTTGGGATCACCAGTGACTAATACTGAGTATGATCTCTTTTCCTTTTTTTAGTACTAGATGGGATCTCATTTCTAATTGTATTATTTTCCTATATTGTTTTTGTTGTTGGCAATCAATGCCAACATTTTCCCACTCCTAATTCATTCCTTTTTTAGAACATTAAGATCCTTTAAATACCTTAAGAATTTTATAATATATACACCATTTCTCACCAATCTCTTTTCCGTTTTAGCTTTACAAATGTCATAATGACCTATTAACTCTCTTGGACTTTGAGGCCCTGGTTAATAGGGGCTGGTTTGGATTCGCTCCCCCAAAAGTCCAACAGCAAAACTGAGTATTGGATCAATGGAGGGAGAGAGGGTGGGCGCAAATTGGGTGGGTGCACACAAGATGGAGCACTAAGTCACTTAGGTGGGACATAACGGCGGTTTGGACTAGTGATACTAGTCAAACTAGTCTAAATGTTTTCAGTGGGGTGGAAATCTCTTTGAAGGAATATTTGCTGGCATACAATCAAGAGCAGTCAGGGGGTGAGTAAATTTTAGTTGAATTGGCTAATGGGATTTCAGAGTTGTTATTTTTTTCTTTTTTGATATAATTATGCTTGGAAAGTGATGCTGAGTATAAAGGAAGCCATGATTAAATCTAATAAAGCTATATTCCATGTATAAACAAAGGTGGCTTTTTTATATAATTAAGTTTTTTCTTGGCCATTGGATAGTTATCTATCAGCCTGGAGGTCCTTATGGTATATGGTGGTTTCAGATAGGGAAAAAAACGAGGCTTTATTAAGGATCTTTTATTACTATCTCATGAACTGTACTGGTGCATCAGTACATATTTTATGCTCATATAATACATAATATAATTGTTCATTGTTATCTAGAATTTTATATAAAATCTATGATAGTAAACAAGATATTTACCTGATAATTCCTTTCTCAGATTAATTTTCCACTGAATCTAAAATTTAGACTAGAAAGATCTAAACAGCAGTAAAGTTTGTATTCATTTTCAAAGCCTCTTAAAGGTATATCCAATAAACAAATCAGCCTTCTCATATCTGACTGAAGATAAATCTGAAATGATGATGAGTATTTACCAATAGATTTAGTCTAAAGAGACTTTTTAAATAACGTCTAATAAGTTATTAGGAGCTTAATCACTTATTAGATAACTCTTCATTACCTTCTTACAATTGTTACAATTTAAAAACTTTTGTCTTAACTTTGATAGATATAAAACCAAAGTAATAAATTAAAATCATCTGATAATACTCTTGCACGTATACCATAGGTAAGCACATGCAACTATGAAATATGTTCTTTAGAATATATCGTTTTAAATTGTGTTTATTTTTTTAAATATATTATATGCTCTAACTATGAGATCAATATCTTTATAAAACTTAGGCAGTATTAGGTGTAATTTAAGAAGAGTTGTATAGGTAATAGAAACTTATCTTCTAATTGGACAACTTTTTTAGATAATATATAAAGTTATTTTAGCGGCAAAAAAGTTTTATAAGTATTGGACCTCTAACTGTTAAGAATAAAAATACTAAGTTTATTATTATTGATTTATAAGTGATAGGTTAAGAAAGTTATGATTTTGATAGGCTTGATCATAAATTTTTATATCTTAGATTGTATTGAATTTAATCTTAAGTAATAGATTTTAGATCTAGAGCCTCATTATATGAGCTTTATAAGATCTATTGATATTATCTCAAGTTTTAAGTAAGATTTAAAAGAGGGGCTAATATAAAATAGAGCTATGACTTTTAGAAGCATAAAGAAAATAAGGGTTATATGTATAATTATAGGTGATAATTTACATTTTATATTTGAGGTAGGCTGACCTGAGGGATGCTACCGCACCAATTGAGGGGATCAAAGAAATAAGAAAGGAGGATAAGTCCATGAAAACCTACATGCACGGCGTATGATAGGCCAGGAACTCCACGGACCAGCTTGCTAATTTGCTATCTAAGTTTAGCGTACTTTTGCGCAATACTAACACAGTCATAATTGTCCCCTACCCAAAGTTCATCTACAGAGTTTGAACTTAGGGAGGCAATGGTAGTGAGTCCATATTCTACCACTGTGGTATCCTCCCCTCTATAGCTGTTAGTTAAGATTAAATTAATTGATAAGAGACCTAACTATAAAATTTTTGGCTTATATAAAATTACTATATAATCATTTTTTTGCTTTAATCATATACTCTATAAAGTTTGGAAATTAAAAATTGCTCTCAACCACCTTTTGCCCATGCTGCTTCTAGCCTATGTTGACTATATTGCGCCTCTGCCCCATGATGGGTAGCGGTGTATTGCCTCCTGGCACTTATTGACTGCAGCTGAAACACGCCTGAGCAGACCAGTTAACCCTGTGATCACTTCTAGTTGCTACATCCCACTTAATACTTAGCCCAAAACCTCACACGCTCTCAGGCAGTGCTCAGAAGCCCTTGGTGCTCCCTCAGAAAAACCTGAATTTTGGCCTTTGGGTCAAGTATGGGAACCTCTTCCCCTAAGCTATCTTGGACATCATCAAGATGGCCATGGTAGTTTAAACTCACTGAATTTATAGATTTCGCCTCTGAGGGGTACTTTGAGCTTGGCTTCTCTTATGAAGCCCACGCCATGATGGCAGCACAATGGCATTTAATATATAACAATACAACTATTCTGACCATACAAACTCATTTGGTAATTTGGTCACAGTAGTGGTTTAGTTTGCCAGCTTGCCAGCTTTTTACCTTCCCCAAAACGCCTTTGCCACAAGCTCATGGAGGGTTTGGCTTACTAAGGCGCTGACTTAATGACGCAATTTTTAGTTCTAAATAGCGCAAATCATCTTGCTGGTACTCATGTGTTTGCTACAATATGCCCATTATGTCAGGCCACCCACATCAGGATACTTTCACACCATGAGCATATCTCCCCTGATCATCCCTTCTTTGCGTGCGTCAATATTGACATACAATATGTTCCTTGTGCTTTAATTTGACCTTTCTAAGCGCAAGTGCCCAGCGGTTTCTGAAGAATATGCTTCCTCCAATCCTCCCTCCAGCCTAAACGCCGCTACTTTTCTTCTAACATTTTATAATGGGGATCAAATTACTCCCTTAACCTCAACCGTTGCAGGTGCTTCACCCACTGCTCTGCCCAACCAAGGTCAACCACCAGAACCATTCCTAAAAAGAGGGTCCTCGAGAGCCAGCAGAATTGTATGGTCCACTTTGCGCGGCCAAACAGCATATGCCACCCCCAATATCTGTCGCTGTCCCAGAGCTGGCCATGTCAAATCATTTTGAGGCTCTCAAATGGATTGGCGATGCATACTAAGGCTTCAGAATTATACCTAACTTTGACGAGTCAAAATCTTTTCATAAACCCCATAATCTAATACACTGACGCCATTTTTACCTCAGGCTGGATATCCAGTATAAAAAATATTTATCAAAAAGCCATCGATGTATCCACTTTCCCACACCAACTATCTCCTCCACTAAGCCCTCCATACAGCAAATAAGCACTTTTTGAGAGTTTTATATCCTAATTTCCCAGTGATTTCCTAGACGTCTCAAATTTGTATTAGAAAACTCACATCCTCAACTGGCCTTTGTCCCTAACGCAGTAAGAGCTTTGTTTTATGACCTTAATAGCCCCAAACCAGCCAATAATTTAAATCCTGACCTGTTTGCCTGAACTTATCAATTAGGTTGAATATCTGGTTAACTAAAATGCTGATCCAAATCAAACCACTGGCCTCATTTGCGCGGAGAATCCTCATTTCTTTCTTCATATACCCCACACCGCTGATGCTCCAACATCATTTTTGTCTCTTTTCCAAACATCTGAATCTGGCGCAAGATAAATCCCCAACCCCTCTCCCCCATCTAATATGTTTGCTTAAGAAAAGCCGTGGCACCATGTTAGTATTTTTATTAACTTTATTTATTAATCCCTTTATTTGGCACAATAAATAAAATTGCGCGGAGGGCCCTTCCTCTTGGGATGGAAACCACCAGTACTAATTATCTTCACTGTATATTTTATATTGGTTTGAGAAATTTCTGTGTATAGACTCTATTACTTAGTGTGCGTATATTATAATAATTAATAAATGACTTTTATTAATGCTTAAAGAAAATAATTTCTAGAAAAGAGACTTTTTGCATAAGAAAGTTAATTTAGTTGATATTATATATTAAGATAGTTATTTTTACTATTTTTTTAGTACTAGATGGTCCCAACCTGAGGGGGATTCATCGATGTAGTTATTTTTATTGATAAATTAATTTGGAGTGTTATAGGTATAATATATTTAATTGGATCATATATAGCTTAGCAATGAGATATCACATAAATTATATTATCAATGATTTTGAATTTTTATTGCATGCAATTATGCAGCTTGAGAGCTAGAAATTATATAAATGAAAGATATAAAATAAGGTAGGTTGTAATTTTTTTGCACAACCTCAATTAAATTTATTTGCTTAAATTTATGATGATCTGATACATAGATAAAAGGGTTTGAAAATTATATTGACTCCACGGCTTATAGTTTTGTGTAGCTGCTGATTTTGCTTTAATTTAATGATAACATCCATAGTCTCAGATGGTAAATATTATAAAAATACGCTGGAAGTTAGATCCTCATTCCTTTCTGGTGCAACTCAATTCCTTAGTATTTTACTAAATTTGTCCTTTGGGTCAGGATTATATTTTCTATTTATATTGTATTTAATTTTATTTTGTCCCACGCTGTCATAAAACTAGTCGTTTATAAAATTATCATTATTCTCCAAGAAGTTATGCAAGAATCTTACTTGAATAAGATGACTATGGGTGTTATGGATATTACTCCAAAGTTACTGCTTAGTGGTCATGTACTTTACCATTATGCTATTGCCACTGAAAGTCCTTAGTGCTTTTAAGTTGTCAATTAATTGCACCAATAAGAATGAGGGATGTACTCAGCATATCAGGAACTGCCATTGAAAAAGGGATCTGTTTTTGATACTAGCGCGGTAAATGATATAAAAAACTTAGAAGATATTGTTAAGTGACGCCCTGAAGACATTTCAGTACTAGATATTATGGTATTCTTCTTCCCCTAAGTTTGATAAAATGATTAATGATAATTAAGGTCTTTGAGGAGTGGTAGCATAGCGGGGTGGTTCCTGCTCTACTCTGGGATGGGTTTTGATTAAAATAGGTTTAAATCAGCACAGGCTTTAAAATTTGGCATGTTTATTTTTCCCAATGTTGACCTATCTCGTTTGCTTTTTAAGAAATTTAAGGTTCTTTCATCTTTTATTATTCAGGACACTGTCTTCATACTGTTCCTAGTTTTAATGAAATTAAACTTGTGCTCTTATGATATGACACCTCTGCGCTGATCTAGACATTTTGGTGCTCATAAAAAGTGACACCATTGCTAACCTTTACCAATCTAATTTATAAGTTTGAGTAATAGTATTTCTATTGCTACACTAGAGTAACATATAGTTTCTTACATGTATAGCTTAAAATGATCAGCGTTAATTGGTCCACCTAAACATCTCCATAGAAAAAAATGCTTAGTAATAGCCCAGGCTCAGATGGCTTGTTACATCATAAATCCCCAAGTTTCTGCTCTTGTAGCTACATATAGGACTCTCAACTCAATCTTGATGGCTTTAAACCAAAGTTAAGCAGCCCTGCTTGCTTCCTCTTTGATCCTGAAAGGGATTATCTCCTTTCTTACTTTTGTCCACCTTCAAGGGAAAGAGATCAAAATATTAAAGGCACACCAAAAATCTTGTCAAACAAAAACTTGAACTTGTTAAAGAGTTTATGATGGAACACCATTGTTTTTCTGGGTTAAATTATTCATCTCTATCGTGAGTTTAACTCTTGACATGCTGAATTGCCAGTTCACTTAGAAATAAAAATATTGTAGCGAGCAACTAAACATCTTTTGAGCCTTCTACCACAGCCTTGCTAGCGGTTCAAAGTTTTTTACACTATCTCCTTAATCAATAGACCTGTAGTATAAATGGAATTGTTATGAATCCGTGCCCTTGTGAAATGGGGTGCCAGGTTACATTTAATCTGAAAATCTACATTAATTTGAAAAAAGTGGAAATGTACACAACCTCTACTTCTTTATTTGAACTAAGTATGGGTGGTGCCTCTAAGTCTACTAAGTTGGTTACATTAAAAATTCCTTTGATTCTGTAAGTCAGAAATTGATAATGCCAAACCACAAGTTGTTGGTATGAGTTACCACAATGCCATAGATATTCTGATGAAAGATTTTGGCGGAGAAGAATGGATTACAGTACAGATAATGTTATTTTTAATGTTTATTTCAGTAAAGATGAGTCTATTACTGCTTTTGCTGAATGGCTTCATTATGAGTCTCAAGTAACACAATGAGGTAAAGTGTTAATTATTTTTTTCACAAATCTCTCTTTGGAACGCCTGTGAGCCCTACAAAAGTTGTCATATTCTTTTCCAAGTGTTGAATGAAAGTAACAAAATTACCTCATGAAATTTTTTTTCTGACTCTGTGCTGCCACTTTCAAGGCACTAAATCCATGTCACTAAGAGCTCTGTAGCCATTCCATTATGTCAAATCCCCATAAATATATTAGTATGATCTTATGGCCCTCATTATCATAAGTCTGACATTGTTAGGCTAACTGTTATACATGCAAAAATTTGAGAAAATTACTATCGTTACCCTAGTTTTTATTCTAACCCAAGATAAATCATGTGAACCAGAAAATAAGGAGGTCCTGGGAAAAGACATTTCAGACTAGAACAGGGAAATATACCTCTGTTCTCTCTAAAAGATCCCAGGTATGAAGAAATTCTGGAATCATGTTCCATTAAAACTTTATCTGATGAGGACGCCCTGCTCTTTTTCGTTACACCTAGTAATTTAAGATAATGTGGTAGCAGTTAACATCTACTTTATGATATAATGAAAGTCCAAGTTGGCATCAAAAGTAATTCAAGCCCTTATGTTTACTAATTGTAACAGCAATAGATGTGAGTCACCTCAGGAGATGTTCCTTATATGCATAATGTTTAGGAGGACTTATCTTTAATCACTTTAGAAAATTGAGTCTACTTCTACATGTTAGCCTGAAATTATATTTATGGCAAGCAGATGCTCAATATTGTTAACTCAGTTAACGTAGTGGATGCATACACAAATAGCTGCATGTATTGATATTACATTTAATGAGATAAAAGTAATAGTTTTATAGAGGACAGTAATGCACCAATGAATATTGTGTCACAAATTAGTAAAGAGACTTGCTCTGCCATTGGATATTGACCATCAAAAAATTAAAGCACCGCAGGGCCTCAAATATGACTTCAAGGGAGCTTATAGTGTACTCCGTCTGATGTTTAATTCTCTAGTAACATTAGCTCTAGCTATAGTGTTACCAAGTCAAAATTATGACTTTCCCATTGGTAATTATTTTTATGAAAATTCGTGTGGTTATGGCTTGTTTTGAAGCAAAATCTCTATACATATTTGGTCAAAGCCTTCCGCTGTAATATAGTTAGAAACCAAGAGCTCTAAGCTACAAATTTAAGAGTTTGTTAACAACACATATAAGTATGATACTGTACCAATGGGGTTCAACAGATTTGGGTTGTTTTCAGAAATTGCTTACGCAGTTATGGAATTCAAAGGCATTCCACTGAGAGCTAATCATAATCTAATTCTTTTGGTGGGCCACCAACTTATCGTGGGGACCTAGAAGAACCTAGGAATCTCCTTAAGTTTTAATGTCAATTATTAACACAACTTTGTCGCTTTAACCTTAAACCTGTTGTCACTTCTTTTATTATTCTTCCTGACCATGGAAATGTTCAGGTATTATTAACTAAACTATATTCAAGTCCTATTCAAAATTAATTTAGGCAAATTATCACTTTTTTACATATTTCACCAGTTAATGAAGTAGATAATATTCAGAATTTTGGTACTCTTAATGAACTTGGCCTGCCTGATAATACACTAATCTGGTTGATCTTTAGTACTATGGGAAGTCCTACCATGTTAACAAAAGAGGAGAACAAAGCTTTTGTAACATTTTAGAAGTATAGCATAATTTTTGCAACTGATGGTCGTGATTTGGGTTGCGCACACAATGTGTAACAAAAAATTGATACCTATAATCATCCTCCAATTCTCTTTCATCCTACTCGATACCTAAAGGTGGCAGTTGAAGTTTTTAATACTGAAACTAACAAACTAGTGCAACTTGTGTTAATTGCCCTCCAAGTGTAGATGGGCCTCTCTGGTGTTGATTATTAAGTATAAGGACGGTTTTAAATGCATGGTAATAGATCAAGGAAGCTAAACAATTATTATCAAAAAGGGCCTAGTCCTTTACCATATATTGACACTGTGATAGACTCCCTAGGAAGCGCTCAATATTTTCAGCCATGCATTTATCTTCTGGCTAAATGCAGAATGAGCTTCCTAATGAAGAGAAGAAAAGATTGCATGATGATTACCACAAAGGGTCTGTATCAACCCATTTGGTTGCCTCAGGGCTGTGCAATGCCATACAACTTTCAGAAGTAGTATAGATAAAATATTGGCCGATTTTAGTATTTCCTATGTCCTAGTATATTGGATGATATAAACATGTACTATAGAACGCTTACTGAGCATCAGATAATTTGGAAGAAGCGTTCCACTGGTTCTCCAAATCCAATATCTAAATTAAGACCTGGAAGTGTAACTTTGTTTTGAGAGCAACTCAAATATATGTTGTGTGAAGTTTATAAACAGGGCATACGGCCTGAGCCAGAGAAACTTGAAACCATCAAATGGCTGACTCATCCAATCAATAAGCGTGACACCCAGTGTTCCTTAAGATTATTGGCTACTATCACCAGTTTGTATTTAATTTAATCAAGAAAGCTTAACCTTCATTTCATCTTCTTAAAAAGGAGTGCAACTTGATTGGATAAAAGGCTATCAATGGCCTTTGACAAGCTAAGACATTGACTCACACAGGCGTTAATACTCATGTATCCCAACTTTGATAATCCTTTCATCATCTAGACAGACGCATTCCTCACCGCCGCAGAGTGGTGGTAGCTCAGAACAATAATGAGGGGAGAACATCCAATTGCTTTTGTAGGCCGACGTTGTATATACACAAAAAAGATCATACCATTACTATAATAAGTGCATATCATTAACATACATTTGCAAACAACGTCAAGATTTAAATCTACTGTGTGCATTTTACTGGCGTGATGAACACTTTTCTCTGGCTGGGTATAAAATTTTATTTAATTTGAAAATGGTAGAACGCAGATCTTTAAAATAAAATGCATATGACTCCTAATCAACATAAGCCTGAGGTTAAGGATCAAATTTGTGAACAGACTCTCCCAGTTGCTTATCATAGCCTTACTGGCTGATTCATATGATGAACTATTTTATAAAATTGTAACTGCAAATCTGATAATGAACCAAAAGTGGTTCAGCGCAATTTGATGCTGAGACAGAATATCTCTATAAAAGATGGATTAAATTTATATAACACCCAATGAACAATCTGTTGTATATCCTTGGCTCACTGAGCAGACCAACTCAATTATTGCAACGCATGAGGTGACAAGGCCCGACAATATGTTATTATACTTGGAAAAAAAGTCAAGTTATTACTGGGAATCAAAGTCTTTGTATATTAGTGAAACTCATAGCTAAACAAGGAATGCCAAGCTGATATGCCTTACTAGAAGGTTACTATCATATTAATTAGTCATGCTTGATTTTCCTTGCACTATATATTTTAGTTTTGTAGGCCCTTGGTCAATACCTGCGGCCAATTAAAGTATATGATTGTAGCCAATAATCACCTTACCAAATGGGTGGAGGCCAAAGCAGTAATTGACCTGGGTGCAATGACTATGGTAAGTTTTTAAGATAGTTTATTCTCATGGTTGCCCCAATGTATATTAAGAAATATGGACTAACTTTACTTCTTAAATGATTTCTAAATAAAATGAGTTTAGGATATAAGAGGAGTATTGTCTAAGCCATATCACCCTGAGACCAAAAGCACTGTTGAATGAGTGAACTATACTTGTTGAACTTTGGGTTTTGCTTCAGAGGGCTGGTTCTTCTTTAGGTAGGGAATGTAAGTTCGTGCGTCTATTTTGTGACAACATTAGACAGGATGGTGATTATAATTTAAAATATAGCTTCTTTTAAGCACTTTAATCATATACCCTGTAATTTCCTGGATGATGGCACGCCGCACTGATACTACTGATCCCAAGTAAATACTGACTAATACAAAGTGATGCTAAACGTAAAGGTTTATAAGTTAAATTATAAACAAATCCAGAAGTTAAAATAATTTTATTAGTGTCAACTTAAGGGTTATTTATAGGGTTTGATTTCACCACATCTTACCCATGACGTCTCATTTTCAGTGGCACTTGGCTACGTAAAAAGTTTGTAAGAACGTCTACAAATACTTTGACTCAGGGCATCATGCTCAGCCTCAGGGTCGGAGTAAACATCATCATCATTCTTGAGATGGCATTTCATATGCATCCTCAAAGTAGCTGAACTGATTCAATTTCATATGCAATTGGCAGCACATACCAAGGCAATTCATATCACTAATTAGTAATTAATTTGATCAAGAACTTGACTGACATTAAAAACTAATTTCAACATAGACAACAAAGCCCACGTGCCCAAGTTATTATTTCAAAACTTAATTTAAGTCCAACCTAATCAACAAAGCCCTTGAGCCCATGTCATCATAATCAAATATAATTTAGTGAAATTGCTAGGCTGCAAGTCCCAAGTTTGGATATACTTAGGATACACCTGATCCATAATTGTTGTATCTGATATGATCGAATATCTGACAATTAGGTCCAGTCAATTACTTAACACTTCCCCTGCCTTGACTGGATATAAGCGGTGGGTACCCTTCTTCCTGGGTCACACTGTCTAACTCTTGCGTTCCTCAAAGTTTGAACATTATATTGATAGACTTTCCTAAGCCAACAGGGCCAGCGTGCCTGGTGCTGAGCTTTCTTGTGTTTGCCGCATCTTCATCAGGGTCTAGATAGTTGAGACTTGTATGAAGTACACATCTCTCTGATTCCATTTCAGGCTTCTTCAGTTTGATCGCGCTCTCCTCCCCCCACTAAAGAGGGGATACCTAGTTCATATGCTAGCGAGGCATTAAATCTATGAAATAAACTCTATGGTTTGCAATTATTATTATCATTTCTTTTTTACTCTTTACTTT
The DNA here is from genome assembly GCA_022478985.1 of Massospora cicadina. Lineage (NCBI taxonomy): Eukaryota > Fungi > Entomophthoromycota > Entomophthoromycetes > Entomophthorales > Entomophthoraceae > Massospora > Massospora cicadina. Next base: position 132,046 of record JAKSZP010001467.1, on the reverse strand, counting down.
TTATCTTTTTATTTTATTAACTTATTATTCATTATGATAAAGATGAAGGAACTTAGCGTGTACTCAATTCACAACCCAGCTACCTTGATCCTTAGTGGTATATATGTCTTCAGATGATTTACCCAATATGATAAATGGACCCTTCCAAAGCAAGGATAGCTTGTGCATGCGGCCTGCGCTATGAGTGTTACAATATACTACTAAATCTCCTTCATTGAACTTAGTCAACATAGCTCATTTAGCGTCATGGTAGCTCATCTGAATAGTTTTTCAACTAATCGCATTTTGATAAGCTTCCAATTGCAACTTGATTAAGGTCTTCGCTAGTTGCTTGAGATAGATATTTGGGTCAATTGCGTCGGTTGAACTGAGTACTGAATATAATAATGGAGGTAGAGTGGGCTGTCTACCATACAAAAGTCAAAACGGAGAGTGGCCTGTGCTGCTGTGGTGTCCAATATTGTACGCAAACATGGTCACACTAATTGAAGTTGCCCATTACAAAGGCGCCAAGGCTGCGTTTTTGCGTAAAATGCCAACTAAAGTGCCATTCAATCGCTCTACCATACCATTAGTCTCAGGATGGTATGGTGTTGACAACAATCCTTTGATATACATCAACTCATTTAGACGTTGTACCATTTGGGCAGTAAAATTCGTGCCATTGTCTGTCAAGATCTTCTGGGGCAATCATGCTTATAGATAATATTATCCATAATGAACTTGGCAGTAGTTAGGGCCCCACCATCTCAAATTGCTTTCAATTCCACCCATTTTGTTAGATAGTCAATAGCAACAATTATGCACTTGTTGCCTAGGCTACTCACAGGCAAAGGACTGATTTCATCAATTGACATGGTATGCCGGGCCCAGTCAGGTTTGATCAAATGGTATTTCACATCTGACTTCATAGGTTTTGCGATTTGGCATGAATGACATTTATCAAGCACATCTTAGATATCAAATTGCATAGAATCCCAATAGTAACTGGCTCAAATTAATTTTAGCATCTTAGTCATTCCCCCATGTCCGACGACCTTATGTGCTTTTGTAATAATCTCCATTCAGTTGGAAGGTTTTGGGAAGATTCAACGTTGTCCATTGGGCTTAAGTTTGTATAGAACTCCATTTCAATATTCAGTGTTTATTAATGCTTTACCAATCGCCTTTTGAACTTTGGGTGGTTCATCTCCATATGTTTGGTTAATCATTTTTTCATGAAGCTCATCAGCCAGACTGCTCAGGACAGCTACAATGGGAAGTCGCGATAGTCCGTCTGCATTTTGATGGGCCACTCCAGCGCTGTGAATAATTTTATAATTGTACGCTTGTAATTTCAGAGCCCAGTGGGCTAACCATCCTTCAGGCTCCTTGAGATTATGGAACCATTGTAATGAGCTGTGATCCATTACTACTTGAAACTTGGTGCCATGAATGTAAACCCAAAATTGTTTACAAGCAAAAATGACAGCTAGACATTCTCTTTTGGTCACCATATAATTATGCTCATGCTTATTCAGCTTCCTGCTGTAATAAGTGACCAGATGCTCCTCACCATCATCCCCAATCTGTGATAGCACACCACCAATCGCAGTCAATGAGGCATCAGTTTGTATGATAAAAGGCTTGCTGAAAATCAGGATATTGGAGGATAGGCACTGAGCTCATTTTGTTTTCAAGGCCTCAAAGGCTTGTTGGCATTCCTCTGCCCAGCAAGAAAGAATTCCTCCTTGTAGTAAGTGGAATAGAGGCTCAGCAATCTTCGCAAACCCTTCCACTAATCTTTAATAGTATCCTACCATGCCTAAGAACACTTGCACATCTCTCATACTTGTTGGAGGTTGCATATTGTTAATCGCCTCCACCTTTAGAGGCTGAGGCTGCAAGCCCTTGGAATAAATGACAAACCCAAGGTATTCCAATTGTTCTTTAAAGGATTGGCATTTTCTAGGTTTTATCTTCAGATTGGCCTTCAATAGTCATTTAAAAAAGTTGTTCAAGGTGCTCCAGAAGTTTGAAAAATGTTCTCAAAAAGACATTGATGTCCCCCTCGGGTTGGGACCATCTAGTACTAAAAAAAGACATTGATGTCATCCAGGGTACACCAGAATGCAGGACAATTTAAGGTCCCCCAAGATTGTGTCCATTGCGCACTGTAAAGGTTGCCAGTGCATTACACAGCCCCTATGGCATGCATGTCAGTTGAAAAAGCCCTTGAGCAGCAATCCTTGCGCACTTTTCCTGCTCCTCTGGTGGCAGCTCAATTTGCCAATATCCAGAGATGAGGTCCATTGCGGTAAAGTAATTCGCCCCTCCCTGATGGTCCAGAGCATCATCAATTCTGGGCGATGGATACAAATCCTTTTTTTAATGACATTGAGGCGTCAATAATCAATTGCAACTTGATTGCTGCCGTCTTTCTTCTTTACAATTAAAATGGGGCTGGCCCACAGGCTTTTGGATGGCACTATCATTACGCTTTTCTGCAATTTGTCTAACTCTTCACTGAATATTTTGTCACTGGCTCTGGGGCGCTGAATGGCTTCATTCTAATAGGCATATGGTTCCCAGTATCAACAAAATGCTGAACTCCTTTTTGCACAACCTAAATCTTGGTCATCTTTGGCGAAAATTTTGGAGTATCGTTCAAACAACTTTAGTGCTTCATCCTTCTGTTGTTCTGATAATCCAGTAAATGATTCTTAGGATATACAGTATGTGCCCCAAGGGTTTCAGTCGGTAAGACAAACTCAGATAAGTCACCAAATTTGACAGCTGATATTAACTTATCCCTTGGAAACAGATGCACAAAAGTGACTACTTGATATTTCTTGACCTTAATATTTTGGCAGGTCAAATTTACTAGTAAGACATCAATGTCTCCGTGCCCCAGTATGAGTATTCCAGGCGCCACACTAGGTTCCATATGATAATGATGCCACAGGGATAAAACCTCCCTGTACAGTCCTTCTGGAATATCCAGTGTGGTTCTGGTCCTCATAACCTGTTGATGGCCTGGAGCTATGTCGCATCCTTATCCACACATAGAGGTATTCCTCAATTTTTGTTTATGGTGGTTGGCATGGGCCAGCTTGAATTTCCCCACTGAATATATCTTACTGGTATTATCCCACTGGCATAAGATATATTGATAAAATTCCTATGGCGGCTTGTGGGCTTCATCTCGTTGTGAGAGTAATAAATTTGGATGTAATTGGCCCAATATTATTAAGAATTACTCTTTAAAATCGCATGAGATCCCATAGGTCCTTAAAGAACTAGTTCCAATTAATATGTCATAATTGGCATTTGGAAGTACTATAGCGGGTGTGGCTACTACCAAAGCTCCAAATCGCAGTGACAAAGCGCTGTAAGCTCCTTCACTCTTAGTGCTGTTAAGGCCTGCAGTCCCATATTCTTGATGATGGTCAATGTCCGGAGCTATTTTCAATTTCTTAACTAACTTCGTGGAAACAATGTTTACAGGTACTCCACTATCAACAATAGCTACAACTTTAACCTTGTTAACCAGAATATCCACATAAGTGCACTAAGAGTAGTAAGAATCAATAGAGTTTACTAAGTGAATATTGGAAGGATCCAGGGAGTTAAGAGTGTGCTTCAGAGTATTTCCAATACTGGGACATTCATTGATGAATGTGTCGATTGGCATTACTATTGACCCCTTTCAGGCTTGGGGGTATCTGCTGCATTGCTCGGCCCTTCAGCTGTAATATTCTCAAGTATTTGTTGCACATAGGGTTTAGTGACTACCTCAGAGGCTTCAGGTATGATAGCTTACTCTGGGAGCGAGTTACCCCATGTACATTCAAGGAATCTTCATTTGATACTGAAATAGAATTGAAACATTGTTGAACAAGGCCCCATGGCCATCGTTTTCTTGTTTATCAGGTGGGACTAGTGTCTTAGGCACAATAGAGCATCCCGCATCTATTGTGCTTGTTCTTTTCCCTCCTCCTGCACAGTATTGGGAAGGACTATGTTGACATTTCGCTGATGGCATTGGGAAGCATAGTGACCTTTATGATTGAAATTAAAGCAAGTAATTTCACTCGCTGGCTGTGGGGCTCTTGCATTTGAGTTTTTCTCACTTCTTACAGGCGGATTACTGTCAATCTTCTTATTGGTTTTGAAGGGCTTTCCAGCAAAGGCAGCAGTTCTTAATATGTAACCAATGTTAGGAGGGCATAATTTTTTTAGCATCTGCGTAAATAGTCAACCAATTCAGATGTCACAAGGTTTTGCATGAAAGAAGGCAATAGAGTGTTTGATAGATTAGGGTAAGGTTCTACTGCATGCTCTAGTGCCATCTTGGCGTCAAAATTGACCATAGCCCGCATGCCTAAGATAACTTGAGCTTTGGAATAAAATCAATCCACAAATTTGTTAACTTATTCATCTTTTTTAAAGCTGATGTTCATAAACTTAAGTTTCTGGCCAACATCCATTCTGGAGCTCCAAATTCATGAAGCACAGCCTCCTTGACTTCGGCATATGTTGTATCTTCATTAATGTGAGGCATAATCAACTCAATGCTCCACTCATCCAAGAAGTTAATCATAGTGGCTGCTTTGTTGCAGTCGCTGGCCCCATACATGGCTAATTCAAAGCGTTTGACAAGTGTGGTAATACTTCCATTCTTGTCAAAGGCTGGCAGGTTTGCTGGTTTATAATTATTGCTTCCCCGTTACTATATTAACACAATTACTTCTTTGTTAACTAGAGCCAGGCGTACTAGGGCGTTGGGGCATCATATCTCTGTTTGAGATGTTAGGGTTGGCCAAAGCAACCATTTTGCTGTCAGTTGTCAATGTGGCCCAGCATCCATTTCAGTAGTTATTTCTGAAGCTTCATCCTCATAATATTTGGAAGAATTTCCAGTAAAGTGATTTGTAGCACACTGACAACACCCATCTTCCAGAGCTTAAATTTGCTCATTGATTTCATTTTCCCAATTGACACAATTTTGGTTTTTTAACTTTAATTTCGCAATATCCTCATTCAAGCTAGTAGCTTGTAGTTGTAAGGCGGAAATCACTTGGTCCTTTTGTTTTTATGGCCTTCTTGCACTGGTTCAATTCTCCATGGAGATTATTGTTCAACTCATTAAAAGCATTAACATCATCATTGAGATTATTAATCCGTAGATTAAGACAATCATTAGAGTCTTGATTTTTTTTCATTTTTTGCTTGTTGGTCCTCAAATTGTATTTGCCAGTAATTAATTTTTCGGTGTATTCATCCTTCATCTGTGATTTTTGGGCGCTCAGGCGTCAATACTGGTCACAGAATTCATCTGTTATGGTTTAACTGTGCCTCTTGGGCTTTGTGATTAAGCCTCATGAACTCTGAAGCGTTTCTAAAAAGTCTGAGTGATATTGCTGAACCAAGATTCAGTGAATCTTCTTTTCTCTAAGAAATTTTCAAAGGTGGGATGCAATCTGTCATTTAGCTCTTGTGCTAATTCTGCTACCCGGTCATTAGCCCAAGTGGCTAAGTTGTGATTTGCCTCCAAACTAGAACGGACCTCAGCAAAGTTGGCTTTCAATCACTCATTTAAAATTTGGCCCACCTGGCTGGAGTTGCGAGAGAAGTTCACCAACTCAGTAATGGCTGCATGATGGTAGCAATTGTCTTTTAAGAATTTATAGAGGTGAGATGAACAAATTTAATTAAGTAATGGGCGATAATCTCTATCCCTTTCAATTTGTTTTGGATCTGAGCTACACTTAATTAATGATGAGCAAGATATCTCATCCACAACACATCTTGCTGTCATTGGTGGTAAAAAGGATTGCTACTATTGTCTGCGGGCCCTTGTCCTATTTGATACCCTCTTAACAACTTCTGTTCAAGACGTTCCAGCTCTTCAAGTGAAATGGCTTCTTCAGGATAGGTAATAATGGGTACATCCTCCCAATTAATCTGGGACACCGTCATTTCAGTATTCCCATTGGGCCTGGTGATATTTCTGAATAATTGATTGGGATTGCTCTCCTGCTTGGCGTGGTCACCATCTGAGTTTCCAGACATGAGCGGCACTTGTTGAATTTTGGTTCTCTTTGGAGGGCTGGTTCTTCTTCTGCAATGGTATGGAGTTTCGTACGTCTATTGTATGGTGACAATAGACTAGATGGTGACTCTAATTTGATATATAACTCCTTGGTAGTACTCTGAATTATATTTTCTGTTAAATCTTGGACGATGGCACGCCGCCCTGATCTTACTGATCCCAAGTAAATTCTTGACTAATACAAAGTAAAGTATTAAACACAAAAATTCTATAAATTAAATTATAAACTAGTCATAGCAGTTGATTGTTATTTCTTTAGCGTCAACTTGAGGGTAATTTATAGGGTTTAATGTTCACCACATCTTACCCATGACGTCTCATTTTCAATGGCGCTTGGCCAAAGAAACATGTAAGATGTTTAAAAGGATGTCTACAAATATTTTGACTCAAGGCATCATGCTCAGCCTCAGGGTCAGTGTAAACACTGTCATCATTCTCAAGATGGCATTTTGGACGCGTCTGCAAATAGCTAAACTGATTCACTTTCACATGTAATCAGCAGTACATACCAAGGCGATTCATATCACTATTTAGTAATTAATTTGACAAAAACCTTGACTGACATTAAAAATAAATTTTGACATAGACCAACAAAGCCCACATACCCGAGTCATTAAGGCGAAACTTAATTTAAGTCCGACCTAACCAACAAAGCCTTGAGCCCATGTCATCAAAGTCAAATATTATTAAGTGAGATTGCTAGGCCGCAAGTCCCAAGTTTGGATGTACTTAGGATACACCTGAACCATAATTGCTGATATCTGATATGATCCATAATAAGTTTAAGCATGCTAACTTTATTTTGTCCATATCAAATATCTGACAATTAGTTCAAGTCAATTACTCAACACTGGATAACAGTAGAAGGAAATTCCCAACATCAGGTTCATAAAATACTTCATTCATCTAGATTAGCTGAAGTTTTTACCCCTATCAATATTTGTTTCTTTGTGTGCACACTATAGTATCAGTATCAGCTCACTTATTATGTATCTTCATTATAGGCGCAGAATCATCAGATCTATCCTCTTTTGTTGATGCTTTTCAAGGTCTCTTCTTCTGGATTATAACTTCCTTTGAAGATAATAATGAAGTATTCTGGGCAGCTCTGGATCCTGTTTTCATAATTCATGCATCCTGAGAATCTCAGTTGGCTTCTGCGGAGCATGTAATTGTGGCTGCCACGTCCATCTGTGCCAAACTTCAGAGTGTACGAGTAGGTGTAGGAAGTGTCTAAAAAGTTTCCCTGCTGAGGCCGTGTTGAGAGTATCCAAATAAAAGGTACCCTGCTTAAATCTTTCACCCAGCTTGTTAGTTCCAGTCTGGTTTCAAAAGTAAGTTTCTTGTTATCCCCAATGCTGTTCCTAGGCCTCAGCTTCAAGACTCCTCAGGTTTTATACCTAGGTGCTTTCTAGTATGTCTGATTCTTCAGAGAAGCAGGTTCATTAAGCTATTTTGTGCTTTATTAACTGCAATTTGACAAGTTGCAATTAATGAGATCCTCCTGGCTGAAGATCTGGCTCCATTTTCTAAATCCCCGTCTCAATGATGTCCACGTGATTACCACATCTCAGCTGGTCATGTCCCATACAGTTATAGATAGACAGAACAATGCCTAGTTTTTGCCTCATAAAATTCAGTAAGGACCCATAATGTGTGAATTGACGCTCTATTGGATACTGTGGCTGCAGTTAACTTTATGAGTTGAAAATAGAACAGGATCATGAATTAGACTTTTTATAGGTCCATTTGTGTTAGGAGTGTCCTTTGCCCCAATGGTCTGTTATGAGGTAACGCACCGTTTTCTTTTATGTAGAAAATTTATGCTCTTGTTATTGGTTTACTGCGGTGGTAGAGTTCTGTTTCCAGTATCCTGAGTGTGGTGGTGGTGGTGGCGACAACATATCATTATTATTTTGAACTACAAACCTTATCATTTTGAGTATATCCATATACAGGGATTTTCATCTCAATAATATGTTATCATATGTAGAAGGGTGGGTTCTACAACCTTAATTTATCCTTCAACGAGGCTCACTAATTATTTTACCTCTGCTTTGGTAGCTTATAAGAATATCTTTAATATGAAATATGCCAATAGTTTAATGCCTCATACTGAGAATGTCTTGGCTTTCCATTTGATTTAGGATTTGATTGAAATTAATTGTTCGTGTTTAATTTTACTAAAATATAGTTTAGACGGTGGTGATCTAGTTAAAAGATATGCTTCAGAATAAGCGTGTAATCATGAGATCCTCTTCAATCACTTCCCATAAAGTTTCCCTCTTTAGTCCAATATAGCCTGTGTTCTTTCATAATACAGTCATTTTATTAACATAACAGTGCTTGATCCTTATCACCTCCCCTAGAACAGCCCATAAACTAAGAAATTGAAAACCTGGGTGTTTAGTATAATTTATGACCGCCTTCATTTAGATCTTAATAGCAGAGGGCCAGGATTGGACTATGGCTTTCTCAAAAGAGGAAATTTTGAGTTCTGTATGATGACCTCTGGTCTTTATAGCGCTCCTCCACGTTCTCAGAACATGTTTGTTTTGTTATGGGCAATTTTTCTTTTCACTTGTGCAGTGGCATACACCATAAGACATCTTAGTACTTACTTTTACTAATAATCAACATATATTGGACCTGTATGAGGCTTTAATGAGTTGAATAAGGCAGGTCTATATGATGATACCAAAGTGTGAGTTTTCAAAGAAAAAGTCAGCTTCTTGGGGAACATGGTTTAAAAGGATGAGTACGCCATACCCTTAGAAAGTTTGAGGCCATTCTCTAATTCCCAACCTTCCATGTAAAAACAAGTTGAAGAGTTCTTTGGATATTATCATATTCTTGAAGAAAAACCTCTCTGCGCTCTTGCAATTGAAGGCGCCTCTTTATCCTTCTGTTAGGGCTAATATCCTTTTAAATGGTTGGAACATAAAAATGTGCGTTTTGAGTTATCAAGCAAGTGTTTATAGCGCACCCTGTTATTAAGCATGAAGATTCATCAGGCCTTTTATAATGAATTATTTTATGGTCAATGTAAGGGATTTTCTTATTCAGGATGTTGTTGGTTAGAGTATCCTTCTTACCACTTCAACCACATGTTCTCCTCCTCAGATCAATTCTGGTCCATATAGACAAAAAGCTTGCAGCTGTGTCATTTTCTCGTACACAGTGACTGTTTACTTTTTAAAAATCATGGCATAAATTGGTTTTATGACTGGACCACCATGTCTCTATGTATTTTAGGAAGCCACAGATCTAGGCACATCGTCATAAACGAATTTATTAAGACCTTTGTAGCTTCAAAGTCAAATACAAGTTTATGAAGGTTATATTTCAAAAAAGGCGCCTTTACAACGGTGATATGGTACCCTGTTGGTGGGCAGGGCTGACAATGTGAAGTTAGCCAATAAAAAATGAAATCAAATTTCCTTGACTACGCTCCCAACTGTTTTCAAGCAGCAAACCTTTAAATCTTAGTAACAACTATGAGATTTGCATCAGGTTAAACCAGCGCAAGAATTAAGTAAAAAGCCTTATAACGTTAGAGTTTTTGGACTGGGAAGCCCTATCATCACCTACAGCTAACTAGACTCTCGTCTAAGTGGCCCGCTAGCTCTGCACCCATTTTCATTAAGGTGGTTCAAGACTCTCCTTAATCACTCAGAACTGATCTTCATTTATTCCCCTTGATCAGCAGTAAAATGGGCATCTCCAATACAATAATGGCTCTGTGGAGTCTTCTGTCAGTAGCGGCAGTTGCAAGTGGTTGAGAAAACCACAGCACATAAATATTTTAAAGTGCTATCCCAACAATCGCGCCCTTTCAATCATGACACTGAAGAATTCAAATTAATATCAATGTTAGTAAGATGAAAAAAGTTACTAAAATATATTGCTGGACAATAAGTAGGGCCAGCTTTATATTCAGGATGTGGCGAGTGGGAGTTTTACCATTTGGTTAAAAGATTGGGAATGAATTAGGGCTATATGAATCAACAGCATATTAGGAACTGTTGCTATACAATAAATAAAATATTTCAGTTCATGATAGACTTTGATATAAACAAATTTAATTTAATAATTCAATATGGCTTCTGACTAAATTTTACCACTTCTCTTCCAATTCTCATGCTCATATTTAACTTTAAAAAAAGTTAAAGCTCAATATACTACTAAACACCATAGGCGTGTGAGGCCTAGACTATGACTCATACAGGTGGTTAATATTAAGCTCGCTTATCCAATGCTACATCTTAGCTATAGTGATGACTGTAACAGGTGACCTCATGTACTCTCAATTATTGTTTTAATTTCCTTGTTGGGCTTTCTAATTCTGGGCTCAATGATGCATGGCAAGATGAAAACCATCAGGTAGACGGCATATGAAGTTTAGACTGGCATGCCAGTCAGGATGCAAAAGCACACAAAAGGCTTGCCAGAATGCCAAGGGTAATGTCACTCAGATGACGTTTGCTTGTGTAAGAGAGTACAACAATTGAACTTCAGTGAAGTGAAAAAATAATAAGAAACTTGGCAATGAACCAGGCTGTAGCAACTTCAGAACAAATGGCCTTGATGAAGGGTGTTTTATGATTGGACTAACTTCTTTAGGATACTCCATAGGAGGGTTGTGAACAAAACTAGAGGTATGGGTGAGATCCTCACGTGAAGTGGGGATGGGTGAGCCCACAGGATCTGATATCCTGCCAGCAGATTGCTTTGAAAAATAAGTTTTATTTCCAGAAGTTTCCTACATGATATGCCAAATTGGCTATGTAGGGAGCTATAGAAACTATCATGACTAGTATTTATCAAACAATATAGGGCATGAAAGGTCACGGAGTTAGTGCTACTAGGATTTGACAAGGAATATATTTTGAAATAAAGCAAAAATTGAGATTCAGGAATATTTTTATTAAAAGTAAATAAAGAAAATTGACCGTCAATTTACTCAGTGTATCAAAGACTTTTTAAATAATTGTCAATTTGCAAAATTTTATAAAAGCATAGATTGGGGCCCTCAAGATTTGACCTAACCCGGAAAACTTTAGTGGAGGAGAAAAACGATTTTAATCTGAAATGTCTTTGAAGGAATCAGCGTCAGGTCAAGTCACCTTCATTTTAGCCTCAGACATCTGACTTGCAGATGCACTGCATTTCTGACAGTTAGCGCAATGGCATCTAGCCAAATGGGTAATGGGTTTTCCCCAAGGCCACTCCACATAGTGGTGGCCCCAACTGCTCATAAATGAGTTTGGGATAACCACCCTGACTGTTTGGTTGCTTTCACATCTGTTTGGCCAAGTGATGTGCATCTAATATTAATTTTGATATTTAAAGAATAGGGTTTTGAGCTATTGGCAACATTTAACAAAATAAGTACATGCCTGTCAGGCTTTGTTCCTGATGTTTTAAAGGAGTTCCAAATTGGCAACACCATTACCCAATGGCCTGTGCCATTAGCAATTTTGACTGAGGATTCTTTTTAGACACATTCTAATTAAGAGGAACATGTCCATAGAGCTTTGTCCCCAAAGGTCTTGAAGCAGGTTTCAAACTGACGACATTTCCCAATGGCCCAATGCCATTGGCAGGTTTTTCTGATAATTTAATACTTGCTTTCAAATTTTTCTTTATGTGCGAGCCCAATGGAGTTGTTATTGAGGGTTACCAGTCTTTGACCCTGACTTTAAAGGCTTGCTGCTGTTGAGTTCATAGTAACTTTTTAGGCGGTTGTGTGTCAGTTTCAGATGTTTTTGGTAAAAATTTCTCAATTCACCGCGTTAATTTGGCAGCGGGAATGTGGTAGCAGTGGGATGAATCTTCAGAGGGAGGGCTGTTACCCAGCGCTCATCTACCATATGGGTGAGATCACCCTGTGTGCTGAGAGGGACAACCGCCCTCTTCTGACCCAGTTTGTGGGGAATGGGAGCACCGCCTGGTATAAGCAGAGAGGATGCCCCCTAAACTTACATCACCCTTCCCTTTTGCCAAAAGAGGGGTGCCACCACTGTGAAACTGCGTGAGAGCCACATTTTTGTGGGCCTTGGGCAACTTAATCACCATTAAAGTAGCGATTTTGGGGATAATGGGGAGCTTGGGGGTGTTAACATGGAAAGCCTTGACCGGCTCCAAGCAGTTTGCATAATCTTGGTCCCTGATCCAACTGTTTTCATGTTCTGGATAGCCCTTCCAAGCGACAAGATATTGAACTGAACTCCAAGATCTGCAGGATGCTAAAGTGCTTCCACTTCAGCCTAATCTGCACCATCAATTAATATCAGCTTAGGATTCAAGGGGATTGTTCCCTTGAACGGGGACAGCTGAGATACATGGAAGACTGGATTTTGCTTCCAATGAGGTGGCAATTTCAACCGTAAAGCGCCATCAACCAAACTCTCCTCCACCAAGTAGGGACCTGAACGCTTACTTGCAAACTTCCATGAAGGCACTTGTTTCCTAAAATGACACGTGTCAATAATGACATATGAACCCACCACAATCTCATGTACTGGTAGAAGCTTTAGAGCTGCAAACCACTTGTAGTCACTTAAAGCTATGGTAAGATGCTCCTGAACCAAGGACTGGTTGGACGAAATGTGCTTGACATGGTCTGTAGCGGAAGAGACAACTGGGCACAAGCATGTACTAACTGAAAATGAGGGTTTGTATCCCAAAGTTGCTTCATACGAGAAAACCCCATAGTTGCATGCATTCCATTATTATAGGCAAGCTGAGAGAGGGGAAACTCATTAGCTCAGGTATCCTGCGCGGCTGCAACATAACAGCGCAAGTTCTGTTCCATGATCTGATTAACCCACTCAGTTTGTCCATTGGACTGGGATGATACGCCGTGAAATGACAAGACTTAAATATCAAGATTGACAGAAACTTAGTCCAGAACCGAGCCATAAACTGGGACCACAGTTTCTGACAATCTTCTGCAGGAGACCAAAAATATAGACACATGGCTCTCATAGAGACGGGAAATGTCCTCAGAAGTGATAGTTAAAGATTATGGGATAAACATGGAAAATTTTATGAAATTTTTGACCACCACCATCATTGCAGTATAATCATTAGAGCAGAGAAGTTTGACATTAAAATTTACAAACATAGATGTCCATGGACCCTCAGCCTGTTGTAGAAGTGAAGGAGACCATTTTCTTCCCAACCAATCTGACTTGGCCAATGCACAAGTTACACAGTCAGCGATCAAGGCTGGCACATCTTTTGAAAAAACCACCCAATTATAGGTATTTTTGATTTAGTCAATACATTTCTTAATCTCAGGGTTTATAACTACTGGGGGATAGTGATGAGCCTAATTTACCTCAGTTTGAAAAAAAATTGACCCAAATCTGAGACGTAAAATGAATGAGGCCTTCAGCTACCAAATTCAATGAATGTATTGAAATTGGGAGGGACAATTGCTCCTTTGGTCCACAACTTCTATGCAGGAAGTTTGAAGAGCAAAAACTCTAGAAATTAGAGGCGCGTCTAAAGCTAAGTACACGCCTGAAATCATGGGAGGTCTGATGGATAAGATTTGAGTGGGGGAAATAACTGTGGCCAGATCCGCCTCATCTGAGACAGCAGGGTAATGTGTGGGGTTCCAACTTTGGAAATCGGGAAGAACATTCAATGCTTCCTTGACAAACTTCTAATTAAGTTGAAGCTACAAAGTTTCCGGTATGCCTGAGCCTGCCAGTGGGTCAACTTCTATGAGCTTGCAATACTTGAGAAGAGCCTGATGATTGGTGTGCACCGTTAACTCATGATGAGCGTCCTGTAAGATATACTTCCAATGGTTCAAGGCCCATGATACGGCTGCCAACTCCTTATCATAGATGGCCCAGGACTGTTTAGTGGGAAAGAACTTTCAGGAAGGATAGCGACTGGATGTTACAACCCATCGTGCTCCCTGAACAAGACAACCCCAATACAATTGCTAAGGCATCACATGCTGCTACATAAGACTTGAGGGGTTAGCGTGCTTTAAGATGGGATGTGACAAGAACGCTTCATTATTGAATCAAATGCCTGCTGGCACTTGAACGTCTAATGAAAAGAGACAAACTTACCTGTGAGTGGATGAAGCGGGGCGGCTAACTGGTATAGGGCAAGGGAAAATTTTTAGAAGAATGATGGTAACCAAAAAGTTTCTTAACGTCTTTTGGCTCATTGTATTAGGCCATTACAGTGGCGTCAAACTTGTTGGGGAATAACATACTCATCTTTTAGGATGGGATTGCCTAAGAAAGTAACCTTCTCCCTGTAAAGCTAGCATTTCAAGTTTTATCAAACAGGCCCGCCTTATGTAAGGAAACCACTACTGCCTCTAAGTCCTTCACGTGTTGTTTCAGAGTAGGGGAATGCACCAAAATATTTTTAATGTATGTGACTGCACATGTATATTTAAAGGTCAACCAGCACACTTTTAATCATTCATTGGAACGTTACTGGTGTATTTTTATGCCTAAAAGCATCACTTGAATTTGGAAGATACCCACATCATATGGATTGTGGTAAGCCATTCTTGACCTTCTTTCACCTAAATTTGATTGCAGGCAATAACAAGATTGATTTTTAAGAACACAAGCGATTTTGCAAACAATTGTTCAAATGCTGTTACAAAGACAGAGGGTAGGGATCATGGACTGTGATCTTATTTAGATAACTGTAATCCACACAGTGATGAAGGAAACCACCAGCTTTCTTGGCAAAGACAATGGAGGATGCAACTGAGGACGCTTTTTTGAAGAGCCAACCCTACTTAAGCATGTCATCCAACCATTTTATTGAGGGCAACATCCTTCTCTTCTGTGAGCAGGTACAGTATGCAGTTAATGTTCACCACCTGCATCATAGTCTTAAATCCCAGATTAATTTCAATATGCGATGGGGAAGGCAGTTCGCCTTTTTGGAGCTAAAAATACCTTGATAACCCAACAACGCTTTTGGAAAATCTGATTGGAGACCCGCAGGGGCAACAAGGAAGTGATTATACTACAACCTTGAGCCTTAGTAAGAAAATCCATCATAGGGAACGCGCCATTCAACTGACCATTGGAGAACGTCAGCCTAATGGACTCAAGGCTAATCTATACACGCTGTAGACGCCACCAGCCCACACCCAGCATTACCAGGAACATGAAATCAGGCATCGCTGAAAATTGATTGCAAAAACTAAACTGGTGAACGAAGAAAGGTACTGGGCACCATATGATGTATGATGACTGGGAGGCTGATGAAGCGACCATCACCGCAGGACCCAATTCCAGGTTAAGATCAATATCATAGGCAACTTTAGGCTCAGAAAATTACCCGCTGCTCCAGTGTCCACCTAGGCTTAAAAAGACACATGGTGTGATCTGATAGCTATTTCTTATTAGTTATAAAAGTAGACAAAATTTGTTTATTCACAATTATATCTATTGACACTGAAGAGATATTGAGCAAATCAGGGGGAAGATCAGGCTTTTTTATGGGATCAAAAATGGGGATGATAAGGAGTTGGGACCCATCTTACTCAAGCTGGACTTCCATTGACTCGCAAGAAGGAAAACCAGGATGAATTGACTTGGGTGCGAGTCTAGCATCTGATCCAGAAACCACTTCTAATACTGGTTCAACAACAGGTTAGGAACTGAGACCCCTCCAGTCAACCCAAACATGAAGCTCCCGACTGGAAGGTGGGAACAATGACATATAGAGGCGTTAAGAGAAGACACTGCCTGATATATTTAATCCACAGTTCCCATAAAGGTGGATCAGACTTTGTGATAAGTGGAGGCAGAATCCAACTCTGACATGAAAATTGCTTGGAGAATATCACTATAAAGCTCAATAATGGGGGCTCGCACATGGAAGCCTGCGACTAAAGAGTCCATGTTAGTGGCCTTGGCGATCAAAGAGAATAATTGAAAAAGATGTTCCACTGGGGGACAGGGGGCTTCAAAGCTGCTGATACCACCGTGACAAGTGATGTAGGATCATCTGCTCAAATAGCAGAACTCAGGGTTATTCACACTCACCAACAAGTTTCACCTTCAACTGCATACAAAAGGACAACACCTGCTGGGCATTGTACAACAAAGAAGCATTATTCAGGGCAACTGTGGATCACATTTGCACCTCGAAAAGGGCGTCAAGGACCTGATTGGCAACCTCTTGGGAAGGGACATCTGAATTTCCTACCTGAAGGTGAGTTAAAAGGAGAACAGCGTCCAACTGGGCCATGCTCCCATGGTGCAATTCCTCCAAAGCAAATTTTAATGATGCTTAAAATTAGCAAATTGACCAAAAAAACAGCAGGAGACAAACTACTGAATGCACGTTCATTTAGTAAATGGTAACCACTGCAACTCCCATCTCTATGAGGAGGGTGAAAAAGTCTGTAGACAGTGGATGGTCAATTATGTCAGGGAGTTGGAATATGAATTTTAGACTGACCTGCCAGTTGGGATGCAAAAGCACAAAAAAGGCGATCCAGAATGCCAGAGGCATTGCCGCTGGATGACGTTTTCTTGTGTAGGGGGATGTGCAGCGATTGAACGCCAAAGAAGTAAAAATGTAGAAAGAAACCTGAATATAAAAAAGGCTATAGCAACTATAGACTCAGGAGCCTTGCTGCAGGGAGTTGTACTATTGGACTAACTTCTTTGGGATACTCCATAGGAGGGTTGGTAAAAAAAACAGAGGTGAGAGGGTTGATTCTCATGTGAAGTGGAGATAGTTAAGACCACAGGATTCTGATATCCTGCTGGCGGATGGCTTCAACAATTGGGTTGATCTTCAGATATTCTCACACGATATGCCTAGTTGGCTACAGAGAGAGCTATAATTACTATCATGACTGGTATTGCCCAGCCAATGTAGGGCCTGAAGATCCACGGGGTTAGCGCCATTGAGTGCTCAACAAGGAAGAATTTGAAATAAATCAAAAATTTAGAATTTGGGAAATTTTATTGAATAGTAAATAAAGAAAATTGACCATCAAATTACTCAGTGTTACAACTTTTTAACTAGTTGTCAATTTTGGGTATATTTTATAAAAGCATGGGATCAGGGTCCTCAAGATTTGACCTTCCCTGGAGAACTTAAGAGGGAGGGAAAAACGATTTTAATTTGAAATGACTCTGAAGGAATTGGTGAGGGACAAGTCTCTGTCATTTTGACCTTGAATGCCTGACTTGTGGTTTCACTGAATTTCTGACGGTTAGTGCAATGGCATCTAGCCAAATGGTCAATGGGGTTCCCCAAATCCACCTCACACAAAGAGGTGGTACCAACTGGTCAGAAACGGGTTCAGGATACCCACCCTGCCCGTTCCCAGTTGCTTTGGCATCTATTTGTACAAGTGAGATGCATCAAATGATAATTCTGAACTTCAATGGTAGAGTTTCAAGCTAATCGCAGCATTTTATGATGGAAGTAAATGCCTGTCAGGCTTTTTTTCCAATGTTTTTGAAGGGAGTCTCAAATCAATAACAACATTGCCCAATGGCCCAATTTTATTTGCAATTTTGACTGAGGATTTGTCACTAGACAAATTATGATTAAGTGCACGCCTGTCAGCTTCGTCCCCAAAGAGCTTTATGCAATTTTGAACTGACAACTTTTCACAATGTCCTAATGCCATTAGCAAGTTTTAATAAAGATTCAGTACTTGCTTCTGCTTTTCCTGAATTTTTGATACCATTGGGTTTTGTTACCAAGGATTTACAGCTTTTTATTTTTATTTAAACGCTTATTGCTGTTGACTATAGGAATTATTAGTCTATAAGGTGGTAAGTTTCTGTTTATTTTGGCGGAAAGTCTTCAATTTACCATGCTGATTCAGCAGAGGGAAATGTGGGGACAGGGGGAGGAATCTTCAGAGGGATGGCTGTTACTCAAAGATCATATACCACATGGGCTAGATTACCCTGAGTGACAAGAGGGACAGCCTCCCACATTTTACCCTTTTTAGTAAAAAATGGGAAGTATGCCCGGTCTAAGCAGAGGCATTGCTACCCCAGACTTACAAAAACAGTCAATAGTGATAGCCATTTATGACGCACGACAAGTAAATTTTTTGTTTAAAAGAGTGCCAAGTCACTACTTATGTCTTGTCAGCCAGAGTATCCATATTATATCAAGTACGGCAAAATGGACTTAAAGAAGTCAAGTATTAACATGAGATAGATTTGTCAATGAAACTTTATTATAGTATAGAATAGGGCTTTTATAACTTTTCTTTCCACTTTATATCACTTTTGAGAAAATTTAAAAATTAAATAAGTTCTACATAACTTCAAAAAACTGACATAGCAAGACCTTAATGTCCTTGACCCTACTGCCCGCTGCTCCAAAATGGGATGTGGAAAAACCTCCATAGCATCTTTCACTTAGCAGGAAAACATTTTTAAACTAGTATGACCCCCAATGACTCAGGTTAATATGTTAACCCCCAAGGATCTCGCCCACCACATTGCACATTCCCAAGAGGTGCCTTGTAGCCCTATAGTGCTCCCCTAAAGCAAGATGCAATTCAGCCTCTGGGTTTAATATGGCAGATTGTATTCCTACAACAAAAAACAAGTATAGAATTAGCCTAAGAGCTTATGCAGCATGCAGGCTTCATTGACTTCCACCACTACAAAAAGTACTTTGACTTGGATTCACCTGTGAAGCTGATGCTGCAATTGCAGCCGACATTTCCCTAGTGTTTCAGGTAACCGCAATCCCAAACACTCGCACCCAGTTGCCTGATGACACCACTCCTTGTGGTTCAAATCGCAGGCCTACCCAACCATCTCACCCATGTTACTTTATATATAATTAACTATTAGCTGGGTTATTGCCATATGGCGCTGACCTCATTCTGCAATTTGTGATTCTAATGGAGCCAACCAACTTGCAGGCCCTTGCACATTTATAACTATATATATGTACAATCTCAACTAAAATTGCCATTTTGATTCCTCCTCGCACTTTTATCCCCTCTTCCTCAAGCACTCTTTCTGGGTTAAAGTAGATTGTGGAATCCACTGACAGATGCCACAATTATCTTGTTTAAAGTGAGAAATTTACTTCTCAATAAAAGTAATAAATAGCGCTTTGTTAAAGTTTTTTATTGTTTAAGCAGGGCAAACCCAAAGAAAGGTCCTTTTCTTGATCTTTACCCTATTTAAACTAGTTCAAATTTTGAGACCATGGGTATTTGAGGCAAAAGTATATAAAGCTGAGTCATCTAAATTAGGATATATAGGCTTTCAGCCTATCTGATCGAAGATAAATATTTTTGTGGCAAAACTGACCCATGTGGTAATGATTTGATGTATTGTATCCAATCACCAGTGTTTAAAATCTTCTCACCTTGGCGGTGGTCAGACTCATGTGGTAATGATTGGTTAATTTGCATCCTATCATTGTCGAGTAAAATCTTCTCACCTTGTTGGTGGTCAGACTCATGTGGTAATGATTGGTTAATTTGCATCCTATCATTGTCGAGTAAAATCTTCTCACCTTGATGGTGGTCAGACTCATGTGGTAATGATTGGTTAATTTGCACCCTATCATCATTAAGTAATATCTTCTCGCCTCAGAGGTGATCAAATCCATGTAGTAATGAACACCCTGAATTTGGCTGAGAAGTTAGAGTAAACCTATTATTAGTTATTACCTTTTTAAGCTATTTTTTGTTATAAACCATATTTTTCTGATAGTTAGGATTCCACCAAGAATCCGCCAAGGTCTTTTCGCCGTTGGTACTCATATCATTGATAGCCACAATATTATTTGATGATTGGGCAGGAGATGGGCCAATCATTTTAGCAGATTTGGGAGCACTAATACCTCCAACATTCTTTTAAGTCGAGAAGGAGAATGTTTGACATTATAAAGGGGGCATAATATTCCCTATCTGTCTTGACCTGGATCACTCAAAGTGACTCTGCCCCACCTTAGCCAAGCCAGAGTCCACACTCTTAATTTCCCCTATGATGCCCCCATTGCTAATCCAAAAACTTTTAAAATGGGGCACAATCCTCCCTCTCCCTCTACCCAAAGTGGTAAATGCAACTGCCTCTGATTCAGCCAATAAGGAATCTAATGCAAACCCCCACTCCCACTTAAACCAATCAGGATCCAGCATAGACCTCAGTAAAATTTAAAAAATCCACCATTTACCCAACTCAGCCCACCTGTAAGCCAATCAACCTATTGTCTTCAACAAAAATCCCTGAGATTACCTAAAGGAAGTTGATGATTTGGGAAATCCCTCTCTTGACTCATTTAAGGCACCAGGCCTTGAAATGTACCTAAACGCAGAACTTTCACTCAATTTCCAACTCAGCACTATGCTTTTTGCTTTAATGCCAATGATTTAGAAGTGATCACCAATTCACCAAAAAGTCTGTTGCCTCCCCTGATTATTGCCCCCTCAGAAAGGTCGTAGCAAAATCAGTTGCAGCCTTTGACAAAGGGATGCCCATCCCTTTCCTTCCCCCTTGCAACAAGTTCATAAAAAATTATTCAATTTCATAAGTTGCCAACAAAGCAATACAAAAAAGTTTTAACGGTTGCATAATTTGTCCCTAAGACCCACATTATCATCAACAAAATTATTAACTTCACCGTCCTTCCCAATGTTCTCCTCAAGGCTGAGAAAGCCTTTTCAAATATATTATCAACTTTTCGTAGCAAAAGATTGAGCTGCAAGCCCCACTATGCTACCCTAACCCCCATTTTTAGGATGCACCCACACCTATGCTCTCAGCGTTTTGCTGTACACTGTCTAACACAGCGGAGGAAGATGAGCCTCCCAATTACCACTCAGCCCCACCATGAATGCAATAGGTCTACCACCTCTGACCTGGTTGGTATCATTTTAGTTTTTTATCTTATGATTTAGTTTGAATTATATGTTTGTTGCTTTATGTTTGTTCAAATTCTAATATAGTATAAGTTTTTCTCCTCTAAGCTTGGCATTGTCCGCCCCTGATTGGCTTGCTTTGGTCAAATAAAAATAAAAAAAATAAAAATAATAGAGCTTTTATATAAACATATAATAGATGTATAATCCATATGTTAAAAAAATAAAGATAATGGAGGGGGAAATCAGGAAGGAATTTATGGTTAGGATATGCATTCCAGATGGTATCATGCACTTGTAGAATTTTTTTGTTTAGTCAAAAATACAAGATGATTGTACAAAGCCAGATGAAACTTGAATCACTTAGGTTGATCGTTGATCAGATTCTTGTTTTCATTTTTTTGGATTTCATTAATTTACTGCCTAGTTTGTCACCTTGGGGATTTGTTACCAAACCTTCAGATTATCCTTCATTTCTATTTGCCAGTGTTTAATTTCAGAATATCTTTAGGCTCAAATTTAACTAAAATTTTTTTCTTAGGGCTAATATAAGCCATACCATCAATTTCTGAGTGATTAATAGTGGTATCTCTTTAACCCCCTTCTTTTGTCTAGGCGTTAGATCTGTCATGGGAGTCAAATGGTAAATATTCCTCCCACCATGTTCATTGTCCTGATATCCTACATAGCCCCTAAAAAATATTTTTGATAAAGTCCAAAGCAAGGATTTTCTATGTATGCATTAATACTTACTCCAGTTTCTAAGGATCTGGATGAATGTTCATTCCCACGTCTGTAAGTTATAACAATGGCCCATCAATGATGTAGTCTATTTTTCCTCCTAAGAGTGCTATATAATTGTGATAGTAAAAGTCTAAATCTAAAATCTTAATAGGTGGGTAAAATAGGAAAAGTAAAACTTGCTTGCCTTCTTTTTAACCATCTTGGTATGATTTATTATTGAGTCTGATTAAAGAGGTATAATCTCAGGGCTAATCTTCTTAGATAATTATTAGGCTCTTAGGTAAAATCACAGGTAACTTCATGGGCTAAAAGAACTGGGATTCCAGGATCTCTTCCATATAAAGTCTTAATAAAGACATTTTTAAAATTTGATGGAGACGTGATAGTAATCCATTAACGCACTAGGTAGATATTGGTCCCATTGTAATTGATTGGTAGTGGCCATCTTGCATAATATTGAACAAAAGTTCCAAAATCTCTTTCTACATTCCCAATAGTTGATGGGTTGTAAGACAAAGAAAAAGGTTGTTGAGTCTCATGCTCATAGCTAAGATCTTCACAACTTTTAAAGTTAAGTTTCTCACGTTATTACATAGAAGTTACTGTAAGCAGCCATGCTTAGTTAATATTTTTTAGTATAAAAGGGTAGACGTAGCTTTAGAGGCCCGTGTGGGATTAAAAATTGCTTTGACTAACTTTGTGAAATTATTTCCCTACAAGAATGTATCAATTCCTTCCTATGGATTCAGTTAATAGATCTATACGTCTAAACAAATAGTATGAATTGGCTGCTGAAGGGTCATGGGCTGTAATTGTACTTGACCTTAAGCGGCGTCTGCTTTTTCAAGTGATGCAAACATCAAAAACTTCTTCTACAGAGCACATATTCTTCCCAATAGTACCAATCTTTGATCCATTTGTAATTTTTTTGGCTCTTCCATGTCCTAAGCTATTCTGGGCTCACATCACATTTGGTAACCATTATGAAGGTTGCAATTAAGGTAGCGAGTCAATTCCAACTTTTTGCAGATCAATCCATTAAGAACTTTCATATTTTAGGTGTGTAATTTTAAATCTTCTGAACTGGTTCATGCTTATCATCCCAAGAGTCTAGCTTTATGACTAGGTGTGTAATTGTTCAGTCTTTCTATTGTCAAATATAGAAGGGAAATTTTTTTTGATCTAACTATGCTCATTTGCTTCATTTCAGATCGATGAACAAAATACATTTAATAATGCTAAGTTTGAAAGCCCAGTGTGATAGTTTTCCTGTTGGATCTAACAAGTTTTTCAGCCACTCAAAAAAAGAGTGGTCTGTAACAACTGTAGAGTTTGTACCATACAGGAAGAGCCATAAATGTTTCACCACCAGGAGAGCAGCTAAGCACTATTTCTCCATGAAGCTATAATTTCGTCAATTTAAAAAGCGTTTTGCTGTAATAGGACAACGGGTGGTCAATGCCTTAATCATCCAATTTAAAGATGATGGCGCCTACAGCTAAGTCAGAGGCGTCAGTAAACTTGATAAATAGCTTCCCATAGTCCAGATGTAATAAGATTGGTTTTTACTTAAAAAAATCTTCAATGACTTAAAAGCAATTTTTTACTATAATCCCCAAATGATAAAGTATTTCTGGAAAGCAAATGGAAAAGCGGCTTAGTGGTTTGAGCGAAATTAGGGATTAATTTATGGTAACATGCCATCATTCCTAAGATTACCTAAATGTCACGAAGGCTCTTCAGCTCAATCATATTGGAATGGCTCAAACTTTATTGTACACAAATTTGAACTCTTCCCGCGATATGACATGTCCTAAGATTCCAGTTCTGGCTTGAAGAAAGTACATTTCACGTGATTTGATTTGATGTGCTTCTCTCCAGTCATTAGAACAATGTCTTGAGGTCATCTAAATGATTCTAAAGGTTTCATAAAGATAAATTATGAAATCTATGTATACGATACTATAATTAGTTTTAGATCTTGTATAATATAATCCATCACCCATTGAAACGAGGTGGAAGCGTTGCAAAACCCTGAGGAAGTTGGTAGGTAGAAATTATTATTCTATTCATGTCAACACGCATTTTTCTTGGTCTTCTGGTGATATATCCATATGTTGATAACTTCTGGTGTGATCTATTGTAAAGAAGAACTTTGAGCCATGGAGTCAGGCCAGGGCATTATCAATTCTTTGAATTTAATAGCTGTCCTTTTTAGTAAGGCTGTTTAGCTTCCAGTAAAACATCAATATTCTGCGACCACCCTTCTTCATTTTTATAAGTAAGAGTGGAGATGCCCATGGGCTCTAGGAGGAAATAAATAAGCTGTCATACTTTAATTGATTGAGCTTGGTCTTCATTTATTGCTCCTCTACATTTTATCTTCCTATATGGCTTAGGTCAAATAAGGTGTTGGATCTCCTACGCTAATACTATGTGACAAGATTTTTCATGTGACCATAGTCAACATCTGAGCTAGAGAAAACATTTTGATAGGGCCAAACATTTGGTTCAATTTATCAAGATCCTTCCGGTTAATCTATTGGATATTTTGTATCTGAGGAATAGTGCAAATTAAACTATAAGCAGGTAGGCCAAAATCAAGGTGAGTACTAATAAATGTACCTTGTTGATCTCATCAATGGGATGTAATTGACCGTTCCTAATTCCTTATGCTTCTTGACCAAAAATCTTAGTTGGTTAGGTTTCAAAGTAATAGTCATATAGGCCGCTGATAAACGGATTGAGGAATCTTGCAAAAATCTTGGTTTTAACCTACTTAATCCATTGAAACTAGTAATATGTAGCAAGCAGTTTGGAATTATACTCAGGGTTATGTTAATAGAAACCAATATTTGTTCTTCCTTTATAATTTTCTCCTCTTCTGTGGCATATAGTGGTATGCCCACTGCTGCATCTACTGAGCTAGGTAGTTTTTTAGTGTTTCTTCTAGCTTTAGAATATCTCAAAGGTAAAGAAGAAACAGTGTATTTAAGCAGACAAAATTAGTCCTTCTTGATATAATATTTATTGTCTAGTACAAAATGAACTATATAGTTGAGGAGTGATAAGTGTTATTAATTAAATTGATAATTTCTTTTTTATTTGATTAAGACTGTTTCCCAATAGGTGAACATACTGGTTTTTGTCCAGGGAAACTACGGGAGCTGAGAAAACTAATTTACCAACAGGTAATGCAGAGATGAATAAGCAACTAAGCCTTGGGACCATCTAGTACTAAAAAAATAAGCAACTAAGCCTTAGTGCTGTTCAGATTGGCTGCGCTGTCTTCTTGTGTGTATTAGAGGTCAGGGGCGAGAATGATCTTCTTTGTTAGCTGGTATGAAACAACATTGGTAAATGTTCACATACCAAAATAGCCTTGACTCACAACTTCTTAATTACCACTTAAATTTGGTATTGGTTCCTTCAATTCTTGGTAGAAGGGTAAAACATCTTTTGGGCGGAACGTTGCATGAGGTTTTGGGCAGTCTTAAGGATTCTTCTTCTTGTTTTCCAGTAGACTATGAACGCTTGAGATCTGTCAGACCAACAGGGCAAGTTACTGATCAGCATCTCTGGATGTATCAATTATATGTAACACCCAATAAAACTACTGAGGTAAGTGACTTTGAGAACCTGGGCGTCATTAATATTTTTTGGCGTTCAAATGGTCTGAAATAGTAAGCTCAGTGGTGACGGTAAAATGTAATAACCTGTGTTCTCTTGACCCCCTTTATAGTCATCACCAGATTCTTCTAAATATATGCAAGAATAATTAATAATTAATGTTTTGCTTTCAGGTACTTTGGGTTGGTCAGCTTTATGGGTACCTGTCCCTAAGCCGACTTTCCTTTTCCCTGCTTTATAAGGGCAGAGTTCTTATTAAAATATATTTTCTCGTTATAGTTGTTCTTTTCTCAGTAGTTGCGTTTTGGCTTCTCCTTCTTCTTGGGGCTTAATTCTTTAATGATTAACTCTGGATTTCTTAAAGGCTTATAGGAGGTCTCTAGATTATGTATATCTACATTGAGTAGGGCTTCTTTAATATCTAAAGCGTTAATCATTTATTTGACAGGAGTGATGTGCATGTCTATATTGGGGTTACTATGTATACCAGCAACAATGACGGCTACAGCATTGTACAATGTAAACATCTTTGAGGTTATCAGCAGTTAGACATATATATATATAGCGATCAGAAGTTCTGGCAAACGTTTCATTCTGGCATATCACAATTCTTATGAAGCTTGCGTTCATACTCAGGATCCTTCTGAGCCCAAATCTTTGATGAACGCTTCTTTAACTTCCCTACAGGTATGCAGTTCATCCATATGAGGCAACTACCCTCTTTTTCCCTATTGCTTAAACAAGATATTATATGCTTAAGCTTTTGATGATCATACACACATTCCATCAAAGCTTCATAAATGTAGAAGAAAAATGTGATACTCTCTTCGCCAGGTTTAAGAATTCCTTGAAGGTTGGTCTAAGGGTTGTGGCTTTCAATCCAATGATGAAGTGTACTATGGGAGCCTCAAATTCATCAATTTTGGTTCTTACCTTGCTCTGTTTGTTTGTCAATTGAGCCAACGTATTTATTTTGTAGAATATTGAGATGTTTTTACATTTCCTTTAGTGTAACTAATGGCTTAAAATCCAGAAACTAATACTTCTTTCCAAGGATGACTTTACTTTTAGAATCCAAGTTCTTAATTCAGATAACCAGATTGTAAACTTGTTGGTGAGCGGATAAGTGGTACATTTGCAAAAGCTTGTTCTCATCATTTAAAAAAACAATGCGTCAATTTAAGTCCAATTTCAGCTTTTTGTATTTGGTGCTCTGAGGAAGATTGTCAGTCTTTGCTTTCAGCTCTTCTGAAAGAGTATTCCAGCCTATCTCAGTTTTGATGAGGCTAAGATAGATTTGATTAATGTCTTTTCAACTTAGGGATTTCACTTTCAAATTGCTCTCCAAATTTTTAAGTCGCATAAAAAGGAAAGAGACAAATCATGTTTCCACAGGATGCTAGATCCTTTTCAACACAAGCCACTCAGGTAATAATACTTTTGGATAATGACAAAAACTCTAAATTTGATGGCCATCCAAATCATTAACTTTTTTAAGAATTTTAGATGGGCCTTGAAAAGCTTAATCTGTACTTCCTCCTGATGGTGGCTATGGAAGCTTGAGCTCCTAAATTTGCCATGAAATTTGGTGCCTTGGCTCTAGAGCTCATTATCAAAGGCGTGAGTAATTGCTTGAGATTTTTTGGTTGACCTTAAGATGTTCTTTAAAAGAGCTTCATTTAATTCTCTACATATTATATAACACCAAAACCAATAGTCCACATATAATTATGGAGCTAAATTAAGTAGAAAGTTTGTTTTTATTGAACGCTGGTCTTCTATACTTTGTGATGCAAATTCCAAACATCCTTGAAGGCCAATCATAAAATCCAATTGGTATTAACATGACAGTGGTTTTCCTCGTTATGGAAAACAAATCTTCACAATATGATAAAGAGCAAGGTTTAAATTTTGCATAATATAGTGAGGTAGATCTTCACTTGATATAACTCTCCAAGAGCAATGCATTTATACATGTTCATTATTTTCCTGTTTTTGGGCAGATGCCATTTGTGTCTGGCTCTTTCTCCTGGGTTTATGACTTCATGAAATAATTCCTAAACGTCTTCATTGAAGATCCATGTTAAATGACGAGATTTGGGAATTTCTATAGGATTTCTTTAACTTCTTTAAATATGAAGATGAAAGAACTTCCCATATTGTCATTTTCTTCACTGTTTCCATTATGCAGACAGTGGGCGACACTACAATCTGGATATCTACCATGGTGTAATCAATTAGATCCATAAATCATTAAGAATCAGCTAAGCCCCCTGTTGTGAGCACTAGCCTATTGGGCTTCTGCTTCAGAGCTCAACGAACTATGCCAGAGAAGTCTGACAATAAATACATCTAGCCTTCTATAATGCATGGCAAGTATTTTTTAGAGTGTTAAGTAACCGCTTATTCCTTGTCAGCTAAATTATACATAATTTGTTAAGTACAGTAGATGGACTTAATGAAGCTAAGTACCACCATGAGATATAGAATTAACTATATAACTTATATTATAATATCAGAATTGAGCTTTTATATGTCACATACAACATTGTAAACCCAATATGGAGAAGAATTTATAAAATTAAATGAGAGAGAAATTAGGAGGGGAGGCTCTTGGTCATGATATGCATTTCAGACGGTATGATGCACTTTTAGCTTATTTTTGATAAGGCAAATGTATAAGTTGAATGTACCAAGGAAGATGAAAATTATGTATCAATTAAATTGATCTTTAGTTTTTTGTTCTTACCCTTTTGTGAGTTTGTCTTAATTTACTTCCTCATGTGTCAGCTTAAGTGCTTTACACATGACCTTCTGAGATATTTCTTTTTGAATAAGCAGGAATTCTTCTCAGGTGATCTTAGGCTCAATTTGGTCTGAAAAAATTTTCTTATAGTTGATGTGAGCTGTACTATCTATAAATTTTTCCAAGTAAGTTAATCAAATTATCTTCTTTAGCCCCCCTCTCAGGTAAAAGAGTTGATATAGACTTGGTGTAAAATGGTCAATACTCTTCCCATCATGTCTACTATGATATCCAACATCCCTCTATGAGTCTCATGGAGGTGTAAGAAAAGGATTCATCCACAGTGATTACTCCTATTTGAATTTTATCCATTACTCCTCCACACAATTTCTGTAATTAGCTAAGCCCCAGATGTGCCTTTGGTTTTCATGTAGTCATGAGTTTGAACTATCATTCTTGTTTGGGCTGAATTTCTTTGATCAACTAGACTTCTAGCCATATGCGGACCCACTACTTACTGAAGGAGGGATGTCTTTGCTCAGTAATTGAGTTTGTTTTCCCCCCAATTTTGTGATGAAGTAATCTCCGCTTATCATGATCCCCAAGTTATGGGACACATAGGTAATAAGAAGTTCCTATTTTGGTGAAGTTGATGTAAAAAATGCTAGATATCTCTATGGATATTCCGTCTATAATTAGTAATTGCATGAAGTATGCTTAGGCTAGGTCAGGTAGGTCAGGTAGGAATGGCCTTTTCCATCCCCTTGAGCAGGCAGAAGGTCCATGGACTTCAGCATCAGTTGACTTCATTAATAACTCCCCTGTCTCTATGGGTTTAGTGAAAATATAGTTAATGGATACTATTTTATTATGCTTTCCCTGATTATCTCATTTAAATCAGCAGACTACTCAGAGAAACTGCCAGACTCTTCGTTAAACATGCATTTTTTATTTTTGGACTATCTCAGGAGGTGGTGAGTGACCAGAAGCCTTATCTTATGGCCTAGTTATGGATTACGCTTCTTAATTAAAAAAATTATCTGTTATTCTAACATATGTCATCCTCAGTCTGACGAAAGATGGAGAGAATCAACCAGAAGCCAAAGTATTGTCTTTGATGCTATGACTCTACTACTCAGGAGAACTGGGTTTATGACCTTCCTCTGGCACAATTTGTGTACAATAACGCCTTTAAATCGTCTAACAGCTTTCTAACCAATGAAGCTTTTTTAAGTAACACCCTTTTTTCAAATTGGGCCCATAACTTAACCCAGAAGTACCTTCTGCAGTAGCAATAAGATGCAAACCTGGAACCATCTAGTACTAAAAAAAGATGCAAACCTGGAGTATCCAATCTCTGATAAAACACTTGATCAAGGCGATTATTGATTACTATAATTTCACAGTCTATAATAATCTTCTGGTCAACAGTCTTATGATAGGTTCCTTAGTCATGCAAAATATGTGACATTCACATATTAAGTTTTAAGTAGAGATTCTGTTAACAAGGGCTCTGAACCTCACATGGTGGAGGTAGATATAGGGGAAGAGCTTTCTGGTTAAGTATCGCAGCTCATTAAAAGCAATTAAAGTCATCCGCGCTTCCAGGTTGTTCCCTTTTAGAAAAATGACTTACTGTGCCAGAGCCAATCATGATAGGAGAACACAGAAAGCCAAAGTTGATGCAATTTTGGCATCACACAAATCTCAAAGTTTGGTACATTACTTGGTTGCTTAGAAGGGATTCTTTTACTATAGAAACTGCTTGTTCAGTGCCTAAGGGTGTTTCATTACTGTTTGTTGGTAAAGACCTTCCACATATCACACCCTGAAGCCCATCGCCTTCTCTAGAAGGGCTCCACTCTTCTGGACATTAAGATGCCCTGGGCGCATAAGTTCTTTACTCTTGTGCAATTTCCTGGTGGTGATACTCTACCTGTCCAAAATGAGAAGGATAGTATAAGTCCTGGCGAGAACCACCTGCGCCTTAACCAGGATGTTAATCCCTTAGAGCCAAGTTGGGTCAAAGAAGGGTACCTTTCCCTCATCTACCAGGGTGATCAAGCTTAAGTGTTAGATGAGAGGTGTTTGAAAGCCTACCACTGAAGTTTTTCCCTTTTCCCAATTATCCCTCCACCAAGGAATTGTTAAAGCTTACTAATTAGGTATGTCAGGAGGTGGTGGCCAGATCTCATCAACAACAGGGTTGTCTCAGCTCCCAACCTTTCCAGAAGCCTTCTCCCCTAATTCATGTTCCGTTAATACAAGTATGTTATTCTAAACATAATCAAATTTAATGAATTGATCTTGGACTAGGAATCAGATATTTGATTTCCATTCTTTCTGCCACAAATGCAATCCTTCACCAATGGGATTTTGCATGCCAAACGCATTTTATTTTGAAATGAGATAACCCTTACCTTCACTGGCCTTAGGTGCAACCTGTCATCCATCAAAAAAATCATTGTCAGCTCACTAGGTAGACTCGCGCCTCCAAACAATTTTTTTATATAATGGTTATAAATCCTGCCATTCATGTAGTATTGAATCAGTATCATAAGCTCTTTAGTGTGTTGATTCATTGGATCAAACGCGAAGGACTCAAAAATGGTTATGGAAGCTTTTTCTAAACTCCAAACATATGGCTTTTTAAAATCAGGCCTCAACAAATCATGCACTCAGTCAGTTTCTTTAATATATTTTACAATAATCAGAAAACCTTGGAGAACAGATAAATTTTTAGAAATTAGTTAAATTATAAGTTATCAAAATACTTTAAGTTACCAGTTTTCCCTTCATCGAAACATTTGGGTGATAGTGGTAATTATAATAATGCAGCTGTAAACTCTGCTTAAGTGAGGGTATTGTTATGGGGCCAACTTGGCTTATCTTCCAAATCTGAATGCCTTGCATAATCAAAATTTTACCATGCTTTTCAATTATCCACTATCAGTTTGCTAACTTTTGTGGTACAATTGTGAGTTTCTCCATCTTTGTATGAAAGGTCCTCCACCAGCATCTAGTTCCTAGAAAATTTCAAACTTGAATTTGTTGCAGCCACTGTTACTTCTGTGTGTTATATGAAAATCTGTTAATATCTGGTGTAAATTACTAACTTTTATTATTATCATTTTTAGATACTAGGTATTGTGGGTGGTTATAATTTTTTGGTTAGTGTTTTGGGTGTCAACTCATCCAGACTTGAAACAGACATAGATTAATTAGACGTTGCTATGACAATCTTATTTTGTATCCATAGATTGAGCTAATAAAAAATTCACACCCCTCTCCCAATTGGCTACATCTAACCCTATTCATATTGGGTCTCCCCAATATTCCTTATCCAAAAATTGCCTCTTTTATAAATAGAAACAACAGAAGCTAAAATATGCCAACAGAAGTGTTGATGAGATTTATGAATGATCAACCATACAATATTGACTACAGTAATGCCTCAAATGCCATAAAGACCTTACCGCTATCCCAGACCACCTTGACGCACTGTCTGTGTTTATTGGAATAATTTGTTCATTTAATATATCTACCAACATTCCACTGATGTTACTGACTTGAAATTTAATTACTCCAAATCGTTAATTTATTTGATTTTCATCTTTGGTGGAATGATTCCTATCATTCCTTCAATCAAACATCCAATGGAAGAAACCTCTCAATTCATGTTATATAAGAAGTTATCAGTATTTATCAGTTAAATTTGGCAAAAACATTTCCACCAGCTGTTATCTGTTATGCCTTAAAGATTATTTAACATACCTTTAGCTATAAAAATGACTAAACCCTTACATCATGAAACTATTAGAGGACCAAAAATGAGAAATGCAAGTAGTTTTGTGCTTTTAAGAATAACCAATTTTTTATGATAAAGGAAAACCCAGAATATATTATGGAGAGGCCATATATTGAAAATGCCAGATATGACAATACAAATTATTAGAAGCCTTTAATCAAACCCTCCCTTCTTCAGTAGTACTTCGGTTATACATTTATGGTGATTTTTAATGCCAGAAGTACCAAATGAGACCGCACCAGAACTTATAAATATATTTTTTACATCTTTTTCACCCAATAAGAAATTTTATTCAAGTATACTGTATTCATACAGCTATATCTAAAAGTAATCAAGGTTGGTCAACCTTGAACAATTATCACACCAAGATTTTATTTATAGCCAGTACAGGTTTCAAACTTGTTTTTAAAACCTGCACTAGAGTGGAAGCCGGAATTACCTGCCAGGATAACCACCCTTCATACAGCTATATCTAATTAAGTGAAAATCAACCTGTGATGGTTTTGCCCTGTTATAATTTCATTTGCACAATTATAGTAGATGATACAAAGTTAATTTGCAACAATACATATAATAAATAAAAATGAAATAAGTTAAAATTTAGTTAATTTCCAAGTTGCTTTAGGGACAAGCATCACAAACTCATAAACTTAAGAATCTACCACGGAACACTTTCACCTCAGCAAATTAAATAATGATAAAAATTGATACTCTTGCTATGGCGTTCATTTCCGTTGGGCTGTTAGCATCCCAGTCTCTAGACCAGATGGCTACCTTACCCTCCCAAACACGTTAGGGGAAGTTATGTAAAGGCTCCTCCTTGTATATGCCTCTTTGCCATTGTAATTAATAAAGCCCACTTGGGATGTTCAAGGTTAAAGAATAAAATTTATATGTATGCATACTATCTATCCATCTCAAGAAATGATATTATCTAGTGTAAACAAGAATATTGCTTAGTCACAAAGAATAAGGATGATTATTTGATACATACATCCATCTATCCTCATACCATAAAGATTCTATCTTGGAAGAACATTTAAATTAATATTTTCAGGTGTTCGTAGGTTCACAGACATGAAAACTAGTCACTGGTAAAGTAATTGGATGGCCTTTTAAGAGTCCATATGGTTATAACGCAATTAAGGCCTTGCAGGTGCAGCAAGTAAATAAAAAAGAACTTGCTGAACGTTTTAATGGCAACCTGGTTTTCATCATTGACAAGATACTGGACCTCTCTCAGAGCTTCATGACAATATGTGGCCAACGTAACACATCAAAACGGACAGGTCAAAGAATTCTTGCATCAGAATTAACACTACATACAATTTTGGAAACTGCATATAGGAGTTACTCTCATGTTTGTCACACGATTAAATGTTGGTAGATGAGTTGGACCATCAGCTTGGTCGCCTCTTGCATGTGGTAATTTAACTCCACAACCAAATTTGAGTTATTGATAAGAGCTCCAAAGCCTAACAGAACAGGATCAGCATCACTAAATTTAACTATAATGAGTCATCTAACTATCCTATAGTCTATATCAAGAATTTTGCTCATTGACCTATCACTGGCTTAAGGCCTGAAGATTGCAAACATTACCAAGGAGAATGTGCCTGAAAAGTTAGGTTCTCAACTATAGAGCTAAATCTGTCAGAGGTCAAGAAATCTATGGAACAAAAGCGCCAATTTTTCTCCTACAAAAAAGACCATTTTGGAGCAAAAACTGGGGTAAACTCTGTAGATGTTAGCAGGACCCTCCTGACAGAAATTAAGTAAATATTACTGATGCAAACAATTTTTTTATAACAAGGCTGGAAATCAAAAGCAACAAGGCGCTAATTGGATAATATTCCAGCTGTCCTGACTTTGCTGCCAACTTTTGAGAGATCAACTTAAATACCTATAGTGGAAACTTATGTATTTGCTGCTCCAGCTGTCCTATATAACTACAAGACACATCAACTCGCCCATGACAACTGCTGGCCCTTCAACTCTGATTCACATAAATTATGGACCAAGAATGGAAACAATGACTTACCATCCGCACCAAAGGCATACGCTAGTAACCAAAATTTCAGTGTTTATTAGATCCTCTATCAACTTGCCTAATTTAGACAGAAGGGGAAAATACATACTCACTTAACAATGTTCAAGATTAGCATGTATGGAACAAGCAACAAGGCTAATATGGCCAAATTAGATAGAATTACTGAGCCCTTAAAGCCAAGAATTGGTGATTAATGAGATTAGTGAAATTGGGAGTTCTTACCAGAAATAAAAGGGGATCATTTTAAAAGGACTCATAATAACATAGATGATATACATCAATAAGACAACTTTCCAAAAAGTATTCTTCGAAAAATTGATAAGTCTTGGATTTTTTTGATTGTTTCTACCCTCTCTCAAGTGTTGTACAGTATGAAGATATATGACCAAGTATGATGTACGTATTCCCTTATAAAAGATGTGAACTAAACAATGATCTAGATCTTTATATGCTAACCATGTTAAATGTTATGTTGAATATATTCCAGAAGGTGAACACCTCTTCCATTATGCTACAACCTTTGACGTACCCAACAATGAATTTGCAACAACTAAAAATTTGAGCAAGCATTTTCAACAAGACACCAAAATAAACCCAAAACTACTCCAGACTCAAAAAGTCTAGACATCCCAAACATCATGTGCTGTTCATGTACCTTAAAAGTACACTACGCTATCCAGTGCAATGCCAAGGGGCACAAACCTCAGGTGCACCAAGTAGGAGCAACGGATACCAAAGAACAGGGAAGAGTGTGAGCAGAGTAGAAATGAAATAACCTAATACTTCCAGAACCCAACATGCCCAATGAGAAACCCACAACACATTGAAGCCTCCAACTCTTCGTTATATAATTACTGACAAAATATTATCAGTTAACACAAACTAGATAAGAGAATAATTTAGGTCACAGAGGTATTATTATAAACCCTAATATACCAGTTGGCGAAGTACAAAATACTACTTGCTTCTGATCTTATGACATAACTAAAAAAGGTTAACGTACCTATCCCCCTTAGAGAACAGAAAATTCTATCTACTAAATTCTGTGATAAGATACAGTCCTACTCAGGACAGATGACAAGCTTGACATATGCCTAATAAACGCCATTTCTTATTAGGCTTCTGAGTATACAAGCTTTTATATTAGTTTAGGTAAGGCTTATGTCAGTACTATAATATATATTAGGGCGCTCAATAGGATTTTATTGATTAAGGTTGTTATAAAACTGATATTTCACCAGATAATGACCAGCGCAAAGAGTACATATCTGTAGGCCCTACTTAACTACTTTCTAGGAACTTTCAGCGTGCTGCTAAGGTTGATTTTTATAGCTGCATCATCTCTCAAAATTGCCTTACCAAACACACTAAATTTTCTATCTTAACTTCCTTCATGATCCTATGAAGGCTAACCTGTTATTAATTATTAATAAACCAGTGATTCTTTGCCAGAACTACCTGATGTACTGCAAAATTACAGGCCAGCAGACCAAGAGCTAAGCTTTATTATACATATACTTAGCAATTAAAGATAAAATCATACCTATCAACTATCAAAAGTTCTATGGTCAACCCCTATATTTACTGCATCAAATCATTATAGTGAAATGCATTCTTGCTAAGGGCTGACCACAGCATGACTATTCCGCTTAGCCACCGATTAATAGTAAATAAGGATACAAAGCTGAAACTAACATCAAAACTATATTTCAAGGTTTTCACATCTCAACTGATCGCACATGGAAACATCTCATAGCACTAGGATAATTAACCAAAAGTCATAAAGATTGCCATATTACTATATAACCGTTACCCATATATAATCCAGGTGAAACGGCACCAATAATTGTCTTTATCTGCATTTTCTTAATGGAATTGTAAGACATATATGAGTTCAGGTACACTTTTAGGAGTAGGACGGGACTATGAAAGTTGTGAGGCTGTTTACTCAATAAATCTCGTGATTTCTTGTTGTCCTGACCTAAGATGGAAAATGATTGGGCAACAAAGTTATCTGGGTTTACAGGAAATCTTTAAAACTGATAAATGACCTGGGGTGCGCTCATGACGTGCTCCATCATAGACACTGGAAAACACCCGTTGAATCGCTTTGTCAGGATTCAAGATGAAAAGTGAGCTAAAATTTCCTTCTCCCAAATCAAGCCTCAACAGATTGACTCTCGAACTAGCTTTAAATGAAACCTAAGCCTTAAGGCGCCAAAAACTAGATTTAATCAGTAATCATCATGCTTATAAGATTTGATGGAACACCTTTTGGAATATTGTCCCAAATTCCCAAATCATGAAAGGCGTGGCCCTCACTGCTCCAGTCATGAGGAAGACGCAGTACAATGAGGGTGCTGACCAGGTGGTCAATCCAGAAGGCTTTGAAAGCTCCTGATAATATGGGGCCTTGAAGGTCCCTGAGGCACCATGTCCCTACACGCCCTATAGTTGTTGACCCTTTTCTAACTCTGTAAAGTAGTCTATTTTCGCCCCATCTTTTGATTTTTATTTCTCCACTAATTTTTAGTTTTAAGCCATTTTCAAACTTTAGCTACAGTCACGAGAAGTGTTATGCTAAGAGAAGTGGTGCTCGCTACAAGGGGCTCTGAGATGTCCAAATTGGAAACGTCTGTCAAGTGCAATGGAGAATACTAGAAATCATGAAAGTCAAACAACTGATCAGCGAGAAGCGTCACATGATGGATTAGTACCTTGCAATATAAAGTACCACTCATGCAGCCTAAAAGTTTCAAATTCCAGGCCACGTTCTAGTTCTCTCTACCTTTTGTTGATGGTGATCAGTATCAACTTCAGTAAAAGATCTTTAACAACACTAATAATATTTTATAAATGGTATTTAAATTAAAAAGGTCTGCTCAAGATACTATCAAGCCTCTTTGGTGCCTTCTACCATTCAGGTTCTTTTTTCCTTGGCCCAACTACCAGTGGGTGAACTGACCTTGAGGACTGAGCGCTATCTTCGAAATTTTGTCCACCCTGCTATTATTAACCTCATCTAGTTAGTCAGGTTGCACGATAATGAAGTCTTCCAACAACTAGGGCTTACACAAACTTTACTTTCTATCATCAATTTCTAATAAATGGCCTCCTTCTTCTCCATGACAACTGAGAGGCATTATTGATAACTGACAATTAATCAGCGGATCCCAAGGCCAAATCACGTAGTTGGATAGTGGACTCCCATCTAACTTGAAGAGCAACTGTTTTAGAATATCCAACTCCTTGAGGCTGATTAGACTCAGCGCTTCAACTAAATTAAAGGTCTAGTATGGACCCTACAGCAACACTATCAAGGAATGGACTCTCATGACAAACACCTTTTGGAGTGACATTCCTGAAGGTCTTGAGGGGCCTGAAGTGCCTGAATGTCACTGTGGGCCTCAAGGGCCCTATGGCCCCATGGCACCTAATCTTGGAGATCCTAAGGATCCTTGAAGAAAGGATGTCTTGGCAGCCCTAGTCTCCTTATAGGATCAGATCTTAAATGTAACCATAGGATGTAAACTTCCTTA
This sequence comes from Massospora cicadina, assembly GCA_022478985.1. Lineage (NCBI taxonomy): Eukaryota > Fungi > Entomophthoromycota > Entomophthoromycetes > Entomophthorales > Entomophthoraceae > Massospora > Massospora cicadina. Next base: position 94,563 of record JAKSZP010001467.1, on the reverse strand, counting down.
GATGGAGTACCCCTTGGCCCTAGGGTCTCAATTGAGGCAATGTCAGATGCGATGGATAATTTTAGCACCTTCACCAAACTTACCAATAGTCGCGTTTCTCAACTTGAACAAACATGTTAGGCTTAAAGACCCAATTGAACAACATACAAAATCAGCTACTACTTCAGAGCGCTGATATTCAAGCCATAAAAGAGCAGATTGCTCATAAGGCATCTATTTTCTCCCTCAACCGAAACTAAGATGATATACAAGAGGACATCAAGGGTACAAATCGATTCTTGGACCAGAAAGCACTCCGTGACTATGTGGAAACTGAGATCTCCAAGACTGCACTGATTCCTGGCGTTAACACCCTCTCCACCCTCATGTAACTCATTTTAAACCTAGTTTTAAAGAAACTTTACCCCTGTCAAGGAAAGCATTACCTTTTTTCTATATGAATACCTGAGTTCCATAGAAGAGGCCACCAACCAGAAAAAGTGAAGCATATACTTCTGCCTTAACAGCATTCTCTGGGAGATCATGACACCCCACCTGAAAGAATATAGCACCTGGGATTAGGTTTGGATGGCCTTAGTCCAAGCATTTAGTAGTAATCAAACCCTGACCTTCAAAAATAAGCGTTCACGATATCCACTTGTATAAAGGGGAGAGCCCCATAAAGTTTTCAGCAGCATCTATGCTATAGCGCAACCCTTGGTTACCACCAGTAATATTACTTTAGACTATGCCACCACTGTCATATTTACTAAGGGATCTTATCCTGAGGTTCAATTGTATATGATTGTCCAAAAAAAATGGTTTTACGTGCACTTGAGAAATCAAGAAGTGCTTACTGAGATATCTGTGACAACCCTGCATCCTAAGGCTATCGCTTCTTCCCACTCCAGCTGTTCTTGGGTCCATGTGGTCAAAAACCATAAGCATCCTTGAACCTGATGCTTTTTATGCAATGGCTTTCAGCACAGCACTATGACATGGTGGAAACAACTTGCCAAGGAGGCGGGAAAAGGGCCGTCAGAATGAAAAAGAGGCGTTTTATGCTGACAGTCCTACCACGCCTCAAGGATCATCGCTGACCTCTAATAAAACTTGAGCTATCATACCTGAAGAAGAAGTTTTAGTAACCATCAATAACAAAGAAAATGATACTGCTTATTTTTCTTTTGATGACTTACCCAATTTTCTCACGCTAACTCCATGGTTCAGAAGTCTGGTTACCCTCAGCGATGTTTAAGTTCATAATATTCTGGTCCTCTCCATAGTTGACACTGGCTTCCCATAAATGTTAAATTGTCCAAGTTGATTAAGCATATCAATATTGGTCTGGACTTGCTGCAAAATATGGAGTATGGCACGGCTGTATCACAGTATATACGAGCTATAGAGGACTATTATTCCCTACCTATCTGATTTGGGAAGCTCTTAGTAAATACAACCATCACATTGGATACCCGAGCTAAGAACTTCTTCTTGGAATTCAGATTCCAATACTACTCAGTGGTGTTACTTTATAAAGACAATTTTATCTCTACTGGGACATCTGGTCTTGCTAGTCTTTAAGACTTCTCGCAGCTCCAAGGCGGAGGTCAAGGTCTGGGCTTGCCTATTGGAGAGTGAAAACTGAATCAACCAACTCAAGTATCACATAAGGACTCTTGGGTCTGGCTGCCCCACCTGCTTTCATAAAATTAACCAGATGGATTCCTACTGATAATGTTAAGTTTTAGGGGTGTCATTTAGTCAGGCGTGATTGCTGGCTAATCGTCTAGTTTAATATATTTTAATGTTATATTTGCTGATCGGTTCTCACCATTTTGATGAGTTGAGCCTTTTAATAAAATGGGGATAATCCTCAATAGTAATGTTATTTGAAGGTTGACAGCGGCAATTAATGCAGAGGATGCCAGCCAATTAATTGCTAATTGTTTGGGTTCAGTAGGATACTAGTTTGACGCTAACTGCCAATTTTCAGGCAATTATGGGATACAGTGGAAAGCCTAGGTTTCCAAGATGAAAAAATCAATGAGGGTTATGCTGCCCAACTCAGAGTAATGTTGGCCAATGCTGAGGATGCTTGATTATGTTTACGATGAAAGTTTATATACAACTGACTGACAAATTGTGCCAAGGATGGTTCAAGATAATATTGTGTTCAGGACTAATGGATAGGGAGGGAATTGATACAATGGATGACTGATGATTGGATGAGGTTCCAGCTTAGATGGCGATGAGTTTTAAATAGCGCAGTAGCCTAAGTATAAATAGTCGTCATTCCCTCCTAATAAAGATCTCTCTCGCCCATCTTTTGTTAGTTGTTAGTAGTTCGTCCATTATTTTAAGGGAAATTGGGATTGGAGATCCCCAAGACAGGCGCAGGGTGAGGCACCTAAAGTGGCTGACGCTGCCAGCTCCCATACCTCAGACCTACAAGAAACCCCTGATGGGAACCTTAACAACCAGCCATTAATGATGAGAGGCTGATGTCCTTCAAACATGAGGGTGGTGAAGCGTGGGAGTGCCATAGCCGCCCAGGATGGGGGTCGTCTTGCATTGCACACCCAAGAGAGGCTGGCGATTGGTTATGAGGATAAGGAGCAAGGATTTAGGATTTAGGATGCCCATAAAGGGGATGAGGACCACCGGTGCACTCCCAAACAAGGCCAATGTGGTAATGAGAAGTTGTTGGTCATCTGGGTTGGTGGGTTAAACGTTAACTTTTAGGAGGCTGGTATGCTTATAAAGGTGAAACAGCAAAACCAAGCAGTCATCATACTGTTTGTCCTAACACACTAGCGGAGCCCAGTGTAACTGGGATAAGCAATCTTCTGACATAGCTGTTGATGGACAAGTAGGCATGCCATTCTACTTACCTAGGTAAAACACTATACCTTTAAAGTCAGCTATTGATATTACTCATATTCATGTTAACATCCCCTCCGGATAACTTCTGGAAACCCATGCTTATATAACCCATGCACTAAGGATTTTATAACCTGTCCAGGAATTCTAGATCCGTATTATGCTGGATCTGTATCAGTGTTGTTGGATACCCTTACTGACAAACCTAAGGTGGTTATCCCAAACAGTCTCAATGCCTATGTTATCGTCTTGCCAGTAGAGGCTGTTGACAATGTCTGTAGTTTTGGGAGCCTTAGGAATTTTGGTTTGAAGACGCCCTCACCAGAGGCTCTAGTCAGCACGAGTATCAAAAAGGATCTCACTGGGGAATAACTGCCTCAAAATTTGAATTATGGAGGGAATATCAAGACCTATTTTTGCCTTAACCTAGGACTTTGTAAAATGAGTGGGGTACTACATTTTAGACTGGTGACGCTTCCCCTTTAAGTCCTAACCTTACAAAAAAAAAGGTTGAAGATTCCCAGTTGACGGTGGAATTAAATAACTACACGAAGCCATATTATAAGTGCCTTCATGCAGCCCTTAAGCCTCTCCGCTCCTATTGGTTTAGAAGAAGGATGGCAGCCATTGGGTGGTGATGGAACATTGATGGCTCAGATCCATCACCAATAGGACAATTATCATCTTACTTAAATCTATGACTTTTTTCCCTGGCACTGAATCACTTACTCTTCAGCAATGGGCGTTACTAGTAGATATTGGCAAGTGGAGCTCACCCTCAAAGATTGAGTCAAGTGCGCGCTCATAGCCAAAAAAGGGATATTTAAACCCATGAGGATGCCCCAGGACCTCTGTAACGCGCCGGCCACTTTCAAACGCGCCATGGACAGGATCCTCATGGACTTAAATTTATCATGTGTCCTCATAGACCTTAATGACATCACTGTCTGCTTGCAAACTTTTAATAGTCAAGAGAAACATCTTCAGAAATTTTTAATCAGCTTAGGATGGCTTTGATAAAGCTCAAACCTCTGAAGTGCTCTCTCTTTTAATTGATAATGGAATTCCATAGAAATAAGGTATCCAAAGATAGCATACAGCTAAAACTTATACAAAGTCAACACTATAGAAGAAAATGTCACGCCCAGAGCCTGAGGGATTAACAGGTGTTCTTTGGCAGGGTGTGTTATACCACAATTTATCCATTGGTTTTATGACATGGCCAAACCTCTATTTTACCTAATTCAGAAGAACGTTCTTTCAAGTGGTGTTCAGAACAAGAACAGGCTAATACTTTGAGGACTATTCTTTGTACAAACCTATCTTAGTCCATCCGTGTATTGTTCAACCTTTCTTGTTATTCAAGGATGTGAGTAATATTTGCATTGGGCAATCCTAGCCCAGCACAGCAAAAATCAGGTTGATCATTCAGTAGACTTAATTAGCAATACCTTGAGCAAGGCTTAATGGAACTATGTTGTTATCAAGTGAGAATGCCTGGATGATTGTTAGCAATCAAACATTAGTGCCCCTATCTCTATGGCACCCACTTTAGCATCTTCAATGACCATTTCTTTCTCCACAAAAGCTACAGAAGATAAAGGACGTAGATGGATGTTTATCCCAATGGGCCTTAAGACTGCAGAGTTATGATTTCACTATTGTCCATTGCACAGGTGTAATAAACCAGAACGCCAATGGACTCCCTAGGATGCCAGTATTGGATGACTTGACCCTCAAGGAAGACCAACTGTACAATATAATTAACCTACAAGAAAGCTGGGAGTTGGAAAATTTCTGAGATCCAAGATGAGCATTGAAAATGACCGTGATACTCAGATCAAAGAATGGCTGCTATATAAGAGGGTCCATAAGAAATGGCTCTCTTACATCCGCCCTTCTTCACAAACCAACTTTATAGAGGGTCAAATGATTGTGGGATATGGTCCAGTTAAGAAGACTAAGAAGTGGTTAAAGACACGATGTTACTGGGACCAGATAATGAAAATTACCCAAGAGAACCTAGAAGCTTATATGACTTGCCAATTCCGAGTTTGGGCCAGTCCTCAATACCATCACTCAGTCATTGCCCTACTGGAACCCTTAATTGTTGTTAGCATCGATGTATTAGGCCCTCTTCCCAATGGCTTCATGGCCATAAATATATTCTCCTAGCAGTGGACCATCTGATTAAGTGAATCAAAATGATTTTTCCCAACGCCACTGCAAAAGCCATGGCTCTCTTTCTTATTTTATCCATTTTCACCAACATGGACTCCCACAAACTTTACTTTTGGAAAATAGGTAAAATTGTACCATGCAGGTAGTCCAAGAACTTACTTCAATTTTTAGCACTAACTAAATTTTTCGCCGCCCCTACCAACTCATCAACAAATGGGGCAGTTTACACGTTAATTGAACCCTTGTCTATATTTTGTGGAGGATGGTCACTTCCAATCCTACTCTCTGGAATCATTATCTACCCAGAGCTTTGCTAGCCTATAAAATATGCTATTACCAAGTCATTAAGATGTCCTCTCTTTGCTCTATATGTACGTGCTCTAGCTCAAAAGTAACATTAAGACAAAGCTCAAGACCTCCGCTCCTGTGAACTCTGATTTAACCATGAGGGCCTTAGCTAATGAAATTGTCTAACTTAAAGCTCTGGCCATGCAAGGCATCGTCACCACCAAAGGAAGGGAGACATCCCAATATAATGTCAGCTGTCCTACATCACCCGCTTTTCAATTAGTTAACCTCATTCACTTTTGTCATCATTGACCCGTAGTTTGACAAAATAAGCTCAACGTTCTTTGGTCTGAAGCTTATATGGTCACTCATAAGGGTGAAATCAGAGTACTTCATTGCCAACATCATATAAATAAAGTGGTGAATTAAGTGCATGCCCAGTTTCTACAGCCCTATACCCCCTCTTAAAAGATCTTGAGAAGGAGTTGTCAGGATTTAAGATGATAAGCGAGCCAAAATCCCTGCTCAAAATTGAGCCTCAACTGATTAACTCTCAAACCAGTGCATACAGAACAATACCCTGAAGGCGTTAAAACTAAATTTGATCAGGAAGCATCACCTGAACGAGAATCAATGAATCACCTTCAGAAAATCATCCCTACTTCCCATATCAGAGAGGTTCTGCCCCACTAATGCGCTCACAAAGATAATGCAGTACAATGAGAGCGCTATCCAGGCAATCAATCTGTAAGGCAGTAATTGATCTTGATCTTTTGGGGCCATGAAAGTCCCTGAGGCACCATGTCCCTACACGCCCTATAGTATTGACGCTTTCTATCACAATAAAGTAATCTATATTCACAACATCTTTTCATTTTTAACATGTCCGCTAATTTTTAGCTTTAAGCTATTTTGAACTTCAGTAACAGTCAAGAGAACTGTTACGCTGAGACGCTCCCATCCTATATTTCTTGTCTAAAGTTCAAGGTGAAGGCATCAAGTATTTTTTGATCAGTCAAATCAGAAAGTAATTTTGGTAACATCCAAGAGCCCGTTGGCATTACCAGTTTTATATGTGAGATAATGGGTCTAATTGAGCGGTAATTGACTACTAAAGTCTTAAAAAGTTATTGAACATGCTGTTTAACGCCCCACGAATTAATGATGTTCTTGATCTACTATCTAGAACATAGTGCTTCTCCGCCATGTATTTAATCTCTGGATACTGACAGATAGGGTTACCCTAGAAATAACAGATAAATGTGATATAAGAAGCCTAAAGGGGCTGTTTAACCCCATACATTGCCTCTGTGGCTATATAATACCCCTGCCACTTTCCAAAGGGCCATGGATAGCAATATGGTTATCTTAAAATCTTCCTAAACTTAGTACACATAAAATGACATACGGTTTTAGGATAGCTCACCAAATATTTAAAACACCTGGAGGAATTATTCAACCGGCTTGATGCCACCAATTAATATGCCTAAGAAGTACATATCCTTCAAGGACTTACTTGAATACTTAGGCTTTTTTATTAGCAAGTAGGATTATGGCACTATCAGGTCAAAGTCAAAGCCAATAAATAGTTAAAGAGAATGCTGAAAAGCAGGACTTCCAACTCTTCCTCTAGATAATTTGCTACTAGTGCTTCATAAAGAAAATAGAAAAAGAAGAACAGTTTAAACAACTATTGATAACGGGCCAACTTACGTGGACAACAAACTGTTAGCTGAATATCTATTAATTTTTTTTCTCGTCTCAAGCACTAATACTCATGTTTTCAAATTTTAATAAAGTGTTGCAATCTAAAGATCTGCATCCCTCACTGCCGTTTGGGCTGAGCCATCCCAGCATGACGACTAAGTGTAGAGCATCTTGTAGACAACTGCTTCCAGATGTTAGACGCTCACAAGTGGAAGAACTTTAACAAAGAATGAAATTCTTAAATGTGGTCTATGCATTAGAGAAGTATAGTTTGTTTCTTGTAGTTTACTTCAAGGTGATAACTAACTATTTCTCCATCAAGTGGAAACAGAGCCATAATGAGACAGAAAGATGACTATCCCACTGGGCTCTGATTTGAGGATGATATACTTCGAGATTCAGGACTAATTTGGTACAAGTACCATAATTCTGATTGACTGTCTTGAGTCCTCACCGTTGCATTGACTGCTAACATGACAGACAACATATTCAATTAAAATATGATCTACCAATATTATAACGTACTGAATGTGTATAATGCGTGATGGACTGACTGATAAATAACACCACGTTAAGGACAGAAAACTATAGAGACTAATAGAAGGTCAAATATACTTTTTACTACAACCATCAAAACATACTTATATAATATTTGAGGCCCACAAAGCCATGGGCCACATATGGTTTGCAAATACATATGAACAATAAAAGCAGCACTACCAATTAGAACTAAAGTCTATAATAACCCTAGGCCAATATCCTGGTGCAGGAAGTGCCAAGCGGAAGCGCCATACTGTCAAAGCGCTTTGTGCAATTATCAACCAAACTTCGCCTTCCACACCACATTAATCAGTTTTGTGGAACTGCTAATCATTATAGAAGAAAATTAAATACTTTGGTTATGACTATAAACCATCTTACAAAATGTGTTGAAGCCAAACTGATCAGAAACCTGAGTGGCTTCAACGACTGCTAAATTTAATTTAATTATTATTTATAGGCTTGGGTCCCTTGATTCCTGCTGATAGACACAGGTACTAACTTTACCTCACATGTGATTACCAAGCTTAATCAAAATTATGAAGGTTTGTGGGTCCCACCAATGCCCTATCACCTAAAACCTATTGATGCAGTGGAGTGGGTCAATGGCATTCTAGTTGGTATCATAGGAAAATTAGAATCAGATAGATCATCCAGTTGGAACCTCTTCCTGTATTCTGTAGCCTTTGCATATGATATTAGGTTCCACACGTCTAATAAATGAGCCATTTCAACTCCTGTATGAGAGACAACTGACGCTTCCTTGAATACTATGCTCCTGCATTTGTGGAGAAGGAACAACCTTAACCACTAATTACAGATTCCTAACCCAAATTTGATCAAGCTCCAAAATAATGTATAATCTAATGCGCTGAACTAGATGATGGGATTTATAGAGCATGGCAGACAAAATTGCCCCCTTTTTCCTGTTCCATCTTAGGGAATTGGATGATCTACTATAATAAAAAATTTGTTTATTAGGACAAAATAAACTTGACCTCATCTGAAAGGGGCAATGACAGATTATAAAAGATCTCACCCTACACTTATATAGTTAGGGCCCTATAAAGAACAAGCCATCAATATAGTGCAGATCAATTATTAAAGCATATTCCAGAAGGGTGCTAAAGAAAAAACCACCACAAACTTGAATCCCACTGGGGGCTGTAAGAAAATTGTCAATCCACTATGTTTAGTCAAGTGGGGGTAATGTTATGGTTTGGGCTTGGCCAACCAAAATAATATTGATTTTTTTGCAATAACTAAGTGCCCTTTAGACATCTTTACTTCCCCAGACCATCTTGCAACACTATCTATATCTCTTGCAGATCCTTTTTACTCAATCCATTGTCAGACATTCTGTTGATATAAACTGATTTAAAATATATATAGAAAGAATTTTTGCCATTTTAACCTATTGTTAGCTGATTTTGAAAAATGAAAAGGTTATCAATTTAAACTGTATGTTTTTTTATATGCCTGTTCACTCATAACTTTGAAAATACAGGACTGATTTGGATAATCATCTTCAAAAATAAAGGATGCTTCAACTTAGGTCCCATTTTACTTTTTTAAGTATTGGTCAAGTATCTGCCAACTAATTTTGTTAGTATATCAAAATGGACTCAGAAGCAATGGATACTTGTGAGACTAACACAACTCTGTTAAATTTCATTCTGGCATAGGTGAAACAATAGCTTTATGGCACTTTTAATATATGTCCTATGGCTGGGTGTATGTTTAAAATACAGTCATTATGAGCTCATAGCAGGACGAGCTTAAATTATTATAGATGGTTATCATTTTTGCGTAATTTGACTATAAAAACTCATCTGAATTTGATAAAATAAATTATTTTAGATAGTGAATACATTTACCATATATTGACTAATAAAAGCAACCAATTCTAATAAAATGAATTACTGTAGATGGAAATCAGTAAATTTGGCATATGTTGGCCAATAAAATCATCTAAATTTAACAAAATGAAGTATTGTAGAAGGCAATCAGTAAATTTAATATAAATTGACTAATAACTTAAACTAAATCTAGTAAAATGAGTTATTAGTATATTTGCTTCTAAGATATTATATATAAGATATATACAATGTATTTTAATTTTATAGAGAATTAGTAAGGGGTCAAAAATTTTATTTAGAGTTAGTAAATCTAATAAAAGTAGGAAAATGAGCCACTTTTAAGAATTCACTAATTTTTTTTTAGGGGGGAGAACTGGGGTAAAGTTTTAAAAAAAAAGAACCTTTCTCAAAAAACTTTGGGAAAATGAACTCCTTTAAAAAACCCTAAAAAGTATGATTTTGAGAAATTATGTCTCCTCAATAAACCCCTTTTTGAAGTTGGCGCCATATTTTAACTGACATAAAACAGATATTTATAATTTATATGCTCATTACTAAATTTTCTAAGTTGCTTATAAATTACACTTGGACTTAATCCAGACATTAGATATAATTTATATTTGTGAGTAAAATTCTATAATTCAGATAAAATATAGTGCCAACTTCAAAAAGGGGTTTATTGAGGAGGCATAGTTTGTCAATTATTTTATACTTTTTAAAGCTTTTTTTAATGAAGGTTCTTTTTCCCAAATTTTTGTGGATCAGTTCTATTGATTTGTTGACTATAAATCCAGTGCTAAAAACCAGTTTTAATTCTTTAACTAATAATTATTTTACTATTTATCTGAATCTGCCATATGTTTCCACTGACTGTGGATCTCTGTTATGCCTTTAGGAAGATGTGACTGACCTTAAGCTGACTGATGTCTATATCCCCACAGCGACGTGAAGAACATAATATTGGGCCACAAAACAAGAGATGTTTTAGGTTGGGTGGCGCGCTGAAATTCACCACACAGTTTACGTTCTTTAGGCCACAAGTTATATATGGTATGGGATCACTTAAATGAAAGGATAGTTGACCAGCGAAAATTATTGGATATATTATTTACCAACTCCCATTATTTTCAGAGGAACTCAAGTTTACATTTACAAAGGATCTTCAGTGTTTAATTATTATATGAAAATAAAGCAGAACCACATAATCTACTTTTTATAAGCACATTTTCACCCAAAAAACACGTTTACTTTAAGTTATTATATATTTTTAATGCTATATTTAATTTACTGCAAGTTTACCTATAGTTCTTGGCTTACAAAATATTAATTGTAACTTGATAACCTGTCACAATTCAGATTTTGCCTGAATTAAAAATTGCTTTAACATTTTTGTAATTTAAGGCAAGTTAGAAATTAACCCCGTTGCTTTAGAATGCACATGATTAGTAGGACTTGATCCCTAATAGCCTCAGAAACCAATTAATGATAGTTGCAACTATCCTTAAAGGTCTAAAAACGAGTAAAATATTGTAGAAATTTCACCATTTAAAAAAAAGCAAATAGAACTCTGTTTTTACAATTTATATCTTTGCTAATATGGCAACTGACCCTAAAGCTATTGACTGACTTAACAAAGCTTTCATTATAGAAATGTTAGTTGTGGTTATCAATGCTTCCATAGTAAATGATGGCACTGATTAGTAAATTGGTAGCCATTTTAGCTTGTTTTCCTTTCTTAAAAACCAAATAAAGCTTGAAATATGCTGGCTAAGAGGTATTCAAAGGATTTTCACTCTCCTAAATTTCTCATTTCTTAAGATCTCTCAATAAAGACAAAACTGTTTAAATTCTCTTTGGCGTTCAAAAAGCTTTAATTATAAGTTTTAAACATAATTGGATAGTCCTCAGTGCCACTGGATCTGGTCCTTTCCTTAGGCCCTGGTTTTAAAGCTTTTAGTGTATCTGCACAGGTTCTTTTGTGATTGAGTTTATTAGAGATAAGCATAATTTAATTGTTGAAAAAAGTCAACACCCAGTCATATAAATTATAAGATGATAATAATCTTGAAAAAATATTCTCCTACAAGAAGGTAATAAAAGTTTTTTCTAAAGACTTACTGCAATTTGTACAAGGGAAACGTCCCTTTAAACTATTACACAAGATACATAATAACAAACTGTAAATGGAAATTACCCATTCAACTCTTACGCAAGATCTCTGGAGCACAAAATAGATCATGCAAGAGAAATTATAGTAATAAACCCTAAGAAATCAATAAATGTATTGCTATATAATACACTACTGAAATATCTTTTTTTAAAAAATTTACAAGGGGCTTAAGAAGGGAATTCAACGCTCAACTATTTGGTGTAGAATTTAATAGGAACTGGCATTCAAAGCTGACAAACTCATTCCTAAAAGTTATATTAAAGAGATAAAATACTTCATCCATCTAGTCAGGATCAATACCAACTAACTAGGCCCCTATATGTTAAATTCCAAGATAGAGTGCCCCAACGTTTCTATCCAACCCCTTTAGAAAACCTTTTTTAGCAGCAGCCTAATTAGATAATGAGAACATCTGATTATCTATAACAGATCCCTTCACTTAGGCTAACATGTAAGTAACTGCTATAAGAAAAGTGTTTTCAACTCTTTAGTAAATCCATAAAAACCTTTACCAATTGGTGGCAGACCTGATTAATCTACAAAAGATAAGTTTTAATATTAATAATTCACCAGTTATTTTGGCTCTTGACTATCATTCTAGGGGATATCACCTTACAAACCATAATATTCAACAAGCTTAATATAAATTCTAAATTAACAAAGAATTCTCATAGAATAATATTCCCAATAATGTTTAACAAATTTTGATAACTACAACATCCTGTTAGGCTTCTTTTTAAAGTGACCCAACTCTGGATAAGACAGATAATTTTCATAATCTATCACAGCTGTATAAATTGGAATTCCTAAATTTTGACACGTCATTCATCTTGATCAGATTATCCAGCTAAGATGCTGTTTAAGAGGTAGATGCCGTCATCATCTTTGTGGCATGAGTCAGCCAGCATGATTTAGATTGAGCTATGCTTCTCAGGTTCTTCAGTCTAATTGTACTCTTCAGCTCATTAAAGTTAGATCCTTACCCTTTCTAGTTACTCTTTCTCAATTCCAAACATATCAGCGAGGTTCATATTCCTCCTATCCTTCTCATGTTCTCTGCTGTCTCACATGAGCATGGTCACATGACTACATGCCACACCAGGTTTCTTGGTTATGCTTGCCAATTGTAAATATCTGAACCCTGTTTTTCCCTGTTTAGGCCTCACAAATTAATAAATGTAAATATTTTAATTTCATAGACTTTGTGACTCATAACAACAATGGGCCTTGTTTAATAAGAACTGGTTCTGACAAATGGTCACACTCATTTGGTCTTCTTCAATACTTTTATAGTTCATCCTCCCATGACTTTGAAAATGTCAACAAAGCTCATTAAAAAATTTTGTAGAAGAATTAAAATGAACTAATATATAATTAATTTGTTTAAAGTTATTCTCCCTAGAAATATTTTTAGATCTAATACTTTAAGTTTTTCTATGGACCCTATTAACCATATATGCCATCAGCATTTTATTGCATAGGCATCAGTTGCCAACATAATGGAACCTCAAAAAGATCATATTCTTAATATTATATGAGTCAGGATAGCAATCTCCCTATTATTATAAATAAGCAACCTTTTCGCCAATTGCCAGTTCCTTGCAAACAATATGATCGTTTTTCTTTATTATTGAGCTATCAAAATTACCACAATCCCAATTATAGATTAATTGTGCATGAATCAATAAAATGATTACTTGATTATGTATTGGGATAAAAAAGATTGGTACTATAAGGTTTGCTTGAGAAAATTGTCTGAATTCTAAGGTGTTTTTTTCTTTTTAACTAGTTAAAACATAAGGCTGCAAGACCTATTAGACTTTTTCTGGGTCAATCATCATCATCTATACTTTTGCTCTCATGACAGCATTTACATTTGAAGTTTTAAGCGATAGAGTCAATCTTCTCATAAATCTTAACAAACAAGTCAGAAACTCTAGTCTCTCTGGAGAGATATCTGGTAGAGCGGGTTTTCTACAGTACTAGATTCTTCAATATATAGAGCTCTGAATCTCTTTCAGGTCCAAAATATTTTCTTCTTTCAAGGCAAGTCAACAATTACATGCCTTTTAGACTTCTCTCTCCAACCTTGGGTGGTAAATTACCAACTTCACCACTTTTATGACAGTGCTTCTAGGATTTACAATCCCCTTCAACACATCTGGGGTTTTCTCAACAAACCTCACTTATGAAAGTTATTATTTAAGTCATCTTATTTACCGAGATTTTGGTCTTCATTGGTGGAAAAATGGAGTTAGATTAGCTGCATTGAGTTTCAATCCTAACATTTTTAGTTACTTGGCCATTTGTGTAATGGAAGTTTAGGTTAATAATGCAAAACCCATAGCTCAGTGCAGTTCTTGGTAGGGCCTAAGAGCTATCTACGATCAATACAGGAATTTAAATCTTAGAGAACTTTAGCACCAAGCAGTATTTTTGCTCCCTGATAATAAGATCAGTAATAGTGACTAAGTTCTTTGCCTTCTTAGACTGTATGCCCATGGAAACTTGTTTGCGGATATCCTTCAATTCTAAGCTGCCAAACTCAATTATAATTGCTCATTTGCATCTCCATTAGTCTAGTTATCAATGTTTAGGTGGGGCAACACCAAACCTGACAATTTTTGTACAAACAATTAATAACTGTCACCGCTTTCTGATGGTTGTCATAGCTCAACTTTGGCAAATAAAAAAGACAGAAAAAGGCAAATTTATTTCCTAAGAAACAAGTAGTTTAGAGTGTTCCAAAATTCTACAGCATTACTTTGACAGAAGGTATATGATTTATAAACCTACTGACCATGGGGTATTCTCAGGAGTCATCACCAAAATTACAGCAAAAGCCTCAGGCAAATGTATTAAGGATTTTAATTTATCAACAGAACTTCTTTGTCTAAAGCATTGTTGGCTACATTTGCCTCTATCTGTGCGTAGTTATTTTTATGATTTTCAAGGTCTTTTAACTGCTTTAAGATTTACGTTACATTGTTTTGGAGCTTATGGAATCTTTCTATATCTGATTCCCAAGGAGCCTCAATGAACTATAATTCAATGATTACTTCATTCTCCTTCCTCTTCAATAAGATGAAATTTCCATATATCATTGCTAAACCTTTTTCACCTTCTCTATTTCTTCCTAGGTATTTGTAGTTCGTTATTCCAATGTAGTCATAATATTTTGTTATGCCAAAACTAATGTATTTTATATATCCGCAGTTCACTCCACAGCTTCTGAAGTAAGCTTTAACAGGGCATATTGCTAATAACTTTTTTTGCTTCTAAAGTAAAAACTTACTACCTGCGGTATTGAGGACCAAATGTAAACTTTCTAAGGTTTACTTTACAGGTTTGTTTGTTAATATGTTTATAAAAATAAAAGGTATGGTGATAGTAACTTAAAAACAGCTATCCAGTTGAGTTCTTCATATAAGATGATATTAATCACGCTTAGTATTCACCAAAAGGAATTCAATGACAACCTTTATTTTTAGTCATCTGAAAGCAATCTGGACAAGGAAATATACCCCCTAAACTTATACAAAGATACTTAAGACCAAATTGTACAAGGTAAACTATATTCCTCACCTCTTATACAAAGGAATTGGAGCACAAAATAAATTATATAAGAGAAACTATCTCTTACACTCTTCTACAAGAGAAAAAAATGTTTTCCTTAGGATTACAACTGTAATATCTGTCTTATTTATATAAAGAATTGGTTTAAATAGGGAATTCAGCGCACAACATTTTGGTTGCATTTTAATTAAAAGGCATTTATTGCCAATAATTTTAACCCTATAGAGTCATATCAAAGAAATGTAACACTTAATCTACCTAGCAATGATCCATCAACAACTAGAAGACTCCCCTATATTTGTTAAATTACAAAATAGCTTTTTTAAATCTTTTGTTCAACCTCAACAGATAAAAATTTCAAATTTAATGAACTTCTTAGATGTAAATTCTCTGATGTTTATGTTTAGGTTCAAGATGTTTGTTTTATTCTTGTTAATTATCTCTTATGTGAAGCTAACAATTTGTATGAAGACGTGTATCCTAGCTGATTTCTACACAACCGATGTGAGAAAATCCTTACTTTTAGACAGGTGATGAAAAATTAGCTTCTAGTAATTTAAATGCGCTTCTGGATAGCAAGGTAATGTTTCTCTTCCACTCTTTCAATGGAGTACTTAAAACCACATGAAAAAAGGATAAATATCCCATTAACTCTAATCACAAGAGTTGCACAAGACAAATAGGTAATAATAATTTATAATTTCACTCTAATCACAAGAGCAATTTATATTGTATAGCTACATAGATGTCCTTAAAGTGATTTGTAATGGATCTGTTAATATAAATAATCAAGGGATCGCAAACTAGTTTTTGAGCCAACTCTTCTGCTGGCGTCCAAATGGGTATAGCATTCATCGCCAATGAATTTTGCCTTTAGCATCATCTGAAATAATTATTATTTCATCTGACTAGTAGATTATGTTAATAGCTAGGTCACGACCTCTACTGGGTTGGATTTCTAAAGGCCATGCCACAATGCCTTTATTTAACCACAGAGGATTAAATTTATCAAGCTAGCAGCATAAAAAGGTAAAGGGAACATTACCCATTAATGAAAAGCTCATTGCTTTAGCCTAACCTAAAAGTCTCTTCCAATAAAAGCTTATTCAACACTTCAGCAAATGCTAATATACCCTTATTAGCAGGCGAAAATCCCACTTGATTTACAAAGGATAATTAAATTATTACTTTTTAAATCAATAACTGAAAAAATTTGCATCCATTGGTGAGATGATCCTCGATGGAACAGTAGTAATCTGGAAGAATAAATTCCGGTGAATTAGCAAATACCCTATTGATAATGAACCAAACAATAGTGACCAAGTAATGATATCTCACAATCTACTATATAATTTCTTAAAACTTTCCCTGCTGATAATACAGATAGGCATTCTATTCTATTGAGCCTGATAATGCGGGAATTCCAAATTCCCAACATATCCACCACTTGACCATATTATCCAGCTAAGATAGAGTTTCTGAGGCAGATCCCTGTTTATTCAGTGGCTTAAACCAGCAAGCATGAATCTAATATTGAAGTTCCAGCAGAGCTAGATCATATTCTTATTTCTCAATGTATCTTTTTAACCATTCTAAACACCATGGCTCATATTCTACTTATGTTTGCTTCTGTCCTCTGAAAGCACAGTTCACAGCTACTAATGCCCTTGAACTACTTTAGTCAATCTTGTTGATAATATTTTCCTGAACGCATGTTTCACCAGTTTGGGGCTCTCACAGTTATATGCCACACTAAAATCACTCATTATATCTTACCATTTGGATTTTTAACGCATATATTCTCTCAGAGTGACTTCTTTTATCTTTATCAGCGTAGAACTTTAGTTTCTTTTTCCTCATGACTCTCAATGACAGACCATTTTTAACACAAGCTGATCCTACCATACGTCTGGACTCATTTAGTCTTCTTTACTATCATTGTAGTGAATCCCTTTTCTATCTGCAGACAACTGAGGATTGGAAAACCGCCAGATACATCCAATTGTAGTGAAAATAAAAAAAATTATTTGCATATCTTTTTCTAATTTTCTACTTTTCTGGGATAATCTTATAAATAAGAACACTTTTTCAATATTTTTTATTCTTATATATAGTTTTTTGTTTTTGCTATCTTTTTTATATAGTTTTTAAGATATAATCAATTAAGTACTTGCTATTAGACCCAAATTACTATAAAACCCTTTTTTAACATCTTTCAGCATCGAGTTATTTATAGCTGACTTGGCAATGAACTTAAACGGACCTGACCATAGGGCGTACAACTTGTTTTTTAGAACTATGTGGTCTTCCTCCAACTAGTTTCTTCAAATTTTGTAAGGATCGCAATAGCACCCTATAACCACCTGGTATACATATAGCGCCAGTTAATTTTATTAGAATTGTTTTTTGCTCTAATTATTCCTCTTTGTGTCATCAGATGAATTTTATCAAATTTTAAACTTGATGTTAAATATTTTGGGTTGTATATTGTTCTGGACTCATTAGTGAAGCAGGATCTATTGCTGAATACAAAATTAGTGGCTCAAAGCTCTTTGTCAATATAAGATTTCTAATATAAGCTTACTATCGTCATATGATGATTGATATTGTACATGATATAACTGAACTCAAATATAATTATAAAGTAAAAGTTTTCTAATTACCAAACATTCTTAGCGTCATGGACAGAGTTCAATTGACTATTTCTACCATTCTGTTTGCTTCTGTATGGTATGCGGTGGACACCACGCCACAGATTTACATTGATTCTTTCAGCCTTAAAATCACTTAGAAAGTAAAATTGGTTCTGATGTCACAGAGTAATAATTGCAGGCATCCATGACAGTACACTACTTTGTATAGTATGAATCTCGTGGTTCTCTTTTCATCTACTCTGCTCAAGGCTTTTGTATCCGACTATCAAGTCAAATGGTCTATTGTGACTATTATGTGCTCAAGTCCACAAGTACTAACGCTCAAGGGTCCCATCCCGTCTATTGGCACAATGTGCCAAGAAAACCCAGGGCGTACTAGCTGGTATCCTGTCACATTCTTATGTGGCTTTTAAAATTGCCATTCCACACAACAGTCTAATAATCTTTTACATTATAATTGACATATTCTCTTAAATACTACTAGCGTAAGTGGTCCATTGTTTTTTAAGTCATTATGCCCTATGACTTTTTTTATGGCTTGAATGAGATCCGCTTGTTCTAATAGTTTTTCAGGAATAGGTGCCATATTTTATCAATTGACTTTCACAACTTTCCATTTTTCTTCTTATTATTTTCCATATCCTTCTTCAGCGCACTTTGAATATCCTTGGGTTTGTCTCTAATAGTCCCTTCAATTATCCGTTAAAATAATCTATCTTCTTGCTAGTACACAACTTAGACAGTAGATAACCTTGATAGTCAATCATCATTCTGATTTGCTGACCATGCTTGGCGTATAATCTTTGATAATAGGCTTGCAGATTCAGAGCCTGTCATGCCTGTCACTTTCTGGTTCTTTAAAAGTTATTATAGCTTTAAGTCTGGTTATTGGTCACAACCTACAAGTATATTCCATGTATAATATACTCAAAATTGTTTACAGGCATAAATTACTGAAAAGCACTCATGCTCTGTCATGGTGTAGTTCCTTTCTGCTGGCGTCAATGTTCACTCACATATTCCACTAAACGCTCTTCCCCATTGTTAACTAGTTGACTTAAATGGCGCTGATTTTTTTAACAAGTTATCAGTCTGTGTAATAGTTCTATATTAAAATTTAGGTATTTCAGGACAGGACTAGTCACCAGGTATTCTCTTAGATCATTGAAAGCTTCTTAGGCCTCCAATTAAATAAATACTTAAATGGATTCTTCAACGGGTGGAATACTGGTTCAGCAATTTCAGAAAAATCCTTGATAAGTCTGTGATAGTAGCCAAAATTCTCAAGGAGGACTTGTATGTTCCATATGCTCTTCAAAATTGACATCCACACAATGGTCATTATTTCCTGCAGTTGTGATTAAAATTCACTGAATTTTATCACAAACCCAAAATTATCAAACTCTTTTATTTTTAAAGAAAAGGCTTTATTAAGCTTAAACTCCCAGTTTGCTGTTGCTCAGCGGTTTACACTATATTCAAGTGCTCCAGGTGATCATTAAATGTCCTGCTAGAAGTGTTGATATCATCCAAGTAACTCAAAGTGCATGGCAACTTTAAATCAGTCAATATACAATTTAATTGCCCTCTGAAAAACTAGCTTGTTGCACAATCATTTTCCAACCTCATTGGTTGGTAAAATTCTTGTTCAGTGATTACTTCACAACTCTCTTGATCCTCTTTTGTCAAGTTTATCTGTCATTATCCTGAGATCAAAACCCATTATTGAAATTATTTGGCTTTCCCTAGAAGATTAAGCATGTCATCAATCCTTGACAGCGGATACTCATTCTTTTTGCTGATTGTATTCAATTGGTAATAGATGATCACCATGTGATCTGATCCAACCTTTTTCTTCACAATTAGGACCAGACTCGCCCATGAACTTGATGATGGTACGCGGAGCCCATTATCTATCAGCTTAATGATTTCTTCACAGACTACTGCTTCAGCAGCCTTGTACATGGGGTAAAGTCCTTTTTTTATCAGCATATATCTTCCCATTATCAATTTTATGGATCACCTTTTTTAGCTCATTTTAGTTCATGTTTATTCTGAGCGAATATCACTTTATATCTTGAATAATTGTAGTGCTTCCTCCCGCTTTCATAATGATAACTCATCCAGTTGCTCACAATTGACCTGTATTTTAACTCTTTTGGCAGCATCTGCAAGTAATTTCATCTCAGGCAACAATTCAAAGCCATGGTATTATCTACTTTTAGCCGTTGGGATCAAATGCGCAAATGTGATAACCTGATTTCTTCACAAATATCAGTCTTTCGCTCAGATTCACAAGTAGCACTCATATTTCACCATGGCCCAGCATTGTAATTCCTAGCAATTCCTATGGCTCTAGTCTCAATTTTTCCATGGTGTGACGCCTTATCCATAAAATTGTTCTGGGATGTCTAGCTATAACCCTGTGTTAACAATTACTTGTGTACAGTGGAATAGTATTCATTTTTTGTTCTTAACAATATCCCACAGTTATTGTTCTCTTTTGTCATTTTCCTGATTTTTCATCCAACCAACTTGTATTGTATGGAAAATATGCCATCATGAGAATTATGTTTAAAAAGTATTCTTATTTATCAGCTGAGCTCTCTTCTCTTCTGATACTAAAAGGAAGGGTTTGCCCCAAATTGTTAGGGTAATTTCAGCAAAACCACACTTAACACCAAATTTTATCATGAATTCCATCCCAATGAGTATGTCATATTTTAATTTGCCAATTCTATGGCGGGAGCTAATACCACCCAAGCTCTGAACTGCCGCTTTAGTGCACTTTATGCTCCACAAGATGTTGGGGTATGTGGTTTAGAAGTTACATATTCTTTCTTGTGCTCTAGATCCAGCAATATCTTCATTTGTTTCATAAACTTGGTTTAAATATTAATGGGTGCTCCACTTCTTTTATTGGCCATATTGTTACTCAATTGTCTATAACATCCACATACATACACTCAGAGTATTATACCAAAGTGTTTACTGAGTAAATCAAACTCTATTTACTGATTTAGAAGTATAAATTTTCTTTGGACAAATCAGAAAAAAAAACTCCCCAGAGCACTATTAGTGAGTGAAATATTCGCTTCGTTGAGTTTCATCTTGAGAAATTATTCAGTGCTTAAAGCAGTTCTGATCTTTTTTTGAAAATTGACGAGAATAGGGATGAGCAACTTCTTTAAAGGTTTTTGGGTTTATTTCATCACCTTTTTTCAGTTGATTGCATTTACATTTAAATTACCACTTGGTTGAGCGGATCAGAAGTGTCTTTATATACAGATAGATTGGAGATTCAGGTTACCTTTAAAAATTTAGAAGGAATAGGTTTGATTGCAGTGTTAGATTGTTCAATATCTAGACTTTTGGCCCTTTCCTCGACCCTTGACAATTTTTTTCTGTTAGCAAATACTAGAGTAACTTGCTCTTTAGGATACTTGTACCAACATTGAGTGACTACATGCTCAAGTCTTCCACATTGGTGGAAGCGGATTGGAGTTTTTATCCACATTTTCAAGTTCTTTTTAATTTTTTTAATATGACTCAATTCTGTTGTTCTTTATTGGGCTTTGCAAATTTCATGGTATTCTTAGTTCTAGTGGGAATGGATTTGAAATTTGATTAGATGCTCCAAAAGTTGCTCCTAACATCATGAGACTCCGTTATCTGCAAAGTGTAAGTCTGGTTTACAAGCGCTGCCATAGTTTGGTGCAGATCTCTGTGGGGCCAAAGCGCTAATTTTCATTGCTATGCGTGCATCAAAATCTGATAGGACTTTTTCAACAACTAGGATCTGAAATTCAAGTAAAATTGGTCAGTGAAACAGCCAATGCTTTATCCTTTCTAAACTGTATTCCCAAAAACTCCAGTCTACATCTGGACATCCATGTAGGACTACCAAACTCAGTCATTATAGCCGCTTTAGTCGTCGCTGTACATCCATCTGTCCTCATTGAAATGGGGCAACAAAAATTTGACAGTTGGCGTCTAGACATTTCATCACAGTTTCTGCTTTCTGTCATTTGCTCTATTCAAACATCTTTTTGAATAAGCAGAAAGATGCTGGTCCATTATCCTAATAAAATATAGGCGTCTTTAGCGTAATCTAAAATACTTTAGATGTATTGTGGCAGGAGGTTCTTACTCAGCAACTTGACTAATGATGGGTGAATTTCTGGGTTCTTATACAAAATTGCAGAAAAAGATTCAGGCATATCCCTTGGGAATTTTACTTTCTAAGCTAAGTTTCATGAATTCTGGTGCTGGCTTCATCCGCCTCCATCTGGGCACAATCACACTCATGAAACTTGAGTTTTATTATAGATGCTTTATGGCTTACGCTATGTCTCGCTAAATTTGGCAGAAGCATTCTCTATCTTCTTCGCATTTGGGCTTCTGAAAGAGTGGTTTTTGATAAGTTGGTCTCTTTCCATTTCAGTGAGATGACCTATCAATAAATGTCATTATTGCCCTTTCTAACTTGCTCAATTTCCTCCTTCACTTTTGTCATTTGCTCATCCAAATTATCAAACTTTGCTTGTGATGTTGAGTTTGGCGCATTTTTATCCTTTTAATTCTGTCTACTGCTTCCTAAGCTCATTATTGTATGACATTACTTAAATTTTTGTTTTATGTTTGTTAATTTCTTGGCGTCTGGGTCCACTGTCACTGAGTTGGATTTTCACAGTATATAGCCACTAAGCAACCCAATTGAATGATATAAGGATTGCCAATTCTTATAATAAAACAAATAAAATATATAAGGAGCTATTGCCTCTTATTTCTTCCTTTATTTTTAGATGTCTTGCAGACCGTTCTGCGCTTCTTCTTCCTCATAAAAGACTATCCCCTTTTAATCTTCCATCAGGCTCTTTATACCTTGATTCCCCAGCTGGATGCATCCTTGGCTTGGTATCTTCTATTCTTCTTCCTTTTTTGAGTTGCTCTCATTTATATCGAATCTTGATGTGATTCCTCTCAGATTGCCAAATGTTCTCATTTTGCTCAATTATAATTTCTGTATCCCCTTTTCATAAATCTCGAGACTCATCTCGATTCCCCTGTGATCTGCTGATATGGGTAGTGTATCATCCAGTCATATCAACTTCCCAACATTACCCCTCCCCCTTTGACTGGATGGTAGGCTCTTACTGTTTGTACGCTCTAAGGAACTTAGCATGGACTTGGTTGATAATCTGACCCCCAGCAGGTTCCTTGATTGTGTAGACATCCATACCATTCTTCTCAATAATCTCAAATGGGCTGACCCAAGTGTTGTAGAGCTTATTCTTTTTACTGAATCCATACTGGTCTTGGAATAACACATAATCCCCTTCAGCAAACAATAGAAGTCCACTCCAGCACTTCTGGTCAGCCGCCTGGTCACGAATTTTCTTAGCCAAACTGGTGGAGTAGGCTTCAGTTTGCAACTTGATCAATGTATCCGTGAGTTGCCTCATATATCGCTGAGGATTCACACCACCAGTGTCCTCTACACAAGAATATAGCAAGGCAGGCAGAGCCAGATGTCATTCATACAGCAGTTGAGAGGGACTTTTACTAGTGGCAGAATGATGTCTGATATTATAAGCAAACCCAGTGGTAGGTAGAAGAGCACTCCATTCTGGGGGCCAGTCCATTATCAATTAAGGGAGTATGTTTGCTAGGGTTCCATTAACTCACTCCACCATCCCATTTGATTCTGGATGATAGGGGGTGGTCAAAACCCCGCGAATTTCCATCCACTGGTTTAACTTTGGCAGGATATGCAAATTAAAGTTGGTTCCGTTGTCCGTCAGGATAAACTGCAGGCAGCCATGCCGCTGTATAATACATTCTATAATAAACTTGGCAGTGGTGACCGCACCCAAGTCGCTAATAGCCCTGGCCTCCACCCATTGGGTCAAATGATCGAAGGCAACAATTATATACTTGGATCAATTGGCACTAGTCAGCAGAGGTCCCACTACATCAATGAAAACAGTGTGCCACGTGAACCAGGGCTTCACTAATTGATAGGTGGTTTTCTTACAGAAAGGTTTTCAACTTGACATTGATGACAACAGCTAATAGTTTCCAGTACGTCATAATGCATGCTTTCCCAGAAGTATAGGGGTTACAAAAACTCCAGCATCTTCCGAAAACCACCATGGCCTACAGCCCAATGAGCATCCATAATTATTGAGGGATTATTTGAAGGCTTAGGAAAATTCAGCGTCAAGTCTCCAAATCGCTTGTATAATTCTCCCCCCTGCATGAAGGTACCCTCCTTGAGTCCATCTAACACCTTGATCACTTGCGGTGGCTCATCCTGGTATTTGTTCACCATCAACTTTTCATACATTGTATCAGCTAGATCCACTGTGATAGCGACCGTGGGCAATTAAGACAGACAATCCACGTTTTGATATTTTTCCCCAGGTCAATGTAAGATCTTGAAATTGTAGGCTTACAGCTTCAGAGCCCAACGTGCGAGCTGTCCTTCTGGTTCACACAGATTCTGTAGCCAGTGCAAGGAAGCGTTATCTGTCACTACTTGAAGCCTTACATATACAAATATACCTGAAATTGTTTATAAGCATAGATCACAGCTAAACACTCCCACTCGATTATGGTGTAGTTTTGTTCATGACAGTTCAAGCTCCGACTACAGAAGGCGACAGGATGTTTCACACCGTCATCATCCTTCTGGGATAATACTGCCCCAATAGCAGCTAAGGATGCATCCATTTGTACTATAAATGCTTATCAAAGTTGAGGTATTGCAATATAAGTGCGCTTGCTAACGTGGTATGCAATAAATCAAAAGCGTTCTGGCATCATTCCGTCTAATCAAAAGGAGCGTTTTTCTTTAATAACTCGAAAATCAGTGCCCCAATACAACTGAAATTGGGAATGAACCATCAATAATACCCAACCATTCCTAAAAACACCTGAATGTCCCACTTATTTTCTGGCTAAGTCATCTTGCCTATTGCTTCTACTTTAGCCAGCTGCGGTTTAAGCCCATTTGAATCTACAACAAAACCAATGTATTCCAACTGCTCTAAAAAGAAATGGCACTTCCAAGGCTTAATTTTAATATTAGTGGCAACGAGGTGCTGAAACACTTGCTCCAAGTGGGCCAGATGCTCTGTGAACGTTTGTGAAGACACATTGATGTCATCAAGGTAAACTAAAATACAGGACAGTTTTAAATCACCTAAAATCGTATCCATGGCATGCTGGAATGTAGCCAGAGCATTACACAATCCTTGTGGCATGTGTGTTGGCTGGAACAACCCTCTTGAGGTAATTATCACATATTTCTCCCGTTCTGTTGATGGCAATTCGATCTGCCAGTACTCCAAGATCAAATCCATGGTAGAAAAATAGTTTGCCCCACCCAATTGGTCTAAAGTATTGTCAATCCGTGGAAAAGGGTAAGAATCCTTCTTCATGACATTATTGAGTTTACAATAGTCAATGAGCACCCAATTTGAGCCATCCTTCTTCTTTACCATGAGCACAGGTGATGCCCAGGGACTGTTTGATGGCTCTAGCATCCTTTGCTCGATAAGCTCATCCACTTCATCAGAGACAACCTCTTCCGCTGCTCTAGAATGTCTAATAGGACGCGAACAAATGGGAGGGTGATCCCCATATCAATCCGATGTACCACTCCTTGAGTGCACCCCAAGTCATGATCATTATTTTCAAAAATATCCCAATAATTTTCAAATAATGCCATAGCCTTGTCTTGCTGATCCGCCAATAGTCCCATGAGCGCTTCTCATGGAACTACCATCAGTACGCCAAATGAGGCGCAAGCCAATAGTCCAAGATCTTCCATGAGCCAAAGTCATGAATATGTTGAACTTCCCCAATAGGTACAAAGTGTATGTAAGCCACCACTTGGTGCTGCCTAATCATTGTCTCCTTCTGTAGGTTTGCAAGCAGCACCTTCACATCCCCATTCCCAGGAAATAATAGCCCCGGAACCACTTGTGGTTCGAGCATGAGTGCTGATGAGGCGCCAGGATTTCTCCATACAGTCACTTAAGGACTTCAATTTTGAGCCCAGTCCCTATTATGCCCTGGTGTCCATACAGTAAGTTTAAAGGGCGCGTTGCTCACTGGTTGGGGTGGAACTTGGTCCGGTAACTCAGTTGCTGATAGCAAACAGAGGTTACTCCGTCACTGTATGCTAAATTGACCTTACTGGAGTGGACTGGATCCGTTGGGATTCCACCAGAGGAAAAATATGTTGTAATCTGTTGGCTGAAAATAGTAAGGGTTTCTTCTGCCATATCTATCACAACGCCAAATTTCCTCATGAAAGCTGCACCGATTAACATATCATAGTGGTTATTTTGCAAGATCACCGCCAGAGCAGACACCTGGACTGACACAAATCATAGGGGCAACGCGCTATATGCTCTCTCCAACACAGTGCTATGCGTTCCTGCCATCCCATATACTACTCGATGGTCCACATCTGGTTTCAACATAAGTTTAGCCACTAACCAGGTGGAGACTATGTTCAAAGGCGCTCCCATGTCTATGATCGCGCGGATTTTGTGTTTTGAACAAATATGTCGCAATAAGTACATTATGAGTAAGAAGAATCATCAGTGTTTATTACTTGTATGTTCAAGGGCCTTGTGTTACTTAAAAAGGAAGAAATACCCTTGCTGACCTGAGGATACTCACTAGCAATTTTTTCACCAGAATAGCTATGTTAACCCCTATTAAAGGAGCGACGTTCAGCGAAGAATTCACATTGCTGGTGCCAGTCTATTCCAGTATCTGCCACACATATGGTTTCTGCACATCTTAGCAGAGAATGCCTGATTGGGTGAACTCTTACTCTTGGAAGCAGAAGCAGGTGTATCCAGTGAAAGCTGCTGGTATAACAAATCATCCGATTGAGGTTAGATTTCTACTCTGAGAAGTTGTTTGGCAGGTATTAGTGACAAGTAAATTGAGCTTAGCGGAGGTAGAGCGTCCCATCTCTACTCCACTTGAGCTTTTCCCTGCTTGGTTTTCATAGTTGGCATTGCATAAACTTGTGGTTTGCTAGGGAAATTGGCTGCATAATGCCCTCTTTGTCCGCTGTTGGAAAATTGACTTTGGGCTCTGCTAGTTGGCAGGATAACCAGTATGAAGACTGGTCAGCCCTTGCCATTTTACCTTAGGCATTGGGGCTAGCAGCGCCAGATAACCCCTTGGCATGCCACCTGTGCCATTTTGGGGATCCCCTATCCTCATTCCCTAAACAAGGAAATAAATATAAACTTAAATCATAAAAGAGAATGAGCAAAGGGAGATATTTATTGAAAGGGAAGCACCAGGATTTATACTATTTACAAAAGGCTACTGTGCCCGTCGCCAACCTATCAGCTCTTCTGCTGGTTCTTCCAGCCAACCACTTCTCTTCTTCTTCTACTCTTCTTTATCTACAATATTCTTCCCTGTCGTTGACCCTCTCACTCTGTCCTTCCCGATGTCTGAATTAGTTTTGATTCATCCTCATCCTTAAGTCGCTGGTGAACCATATAAATAATTAATTCAAATAAATTTCAAATTAGTATTTGACCTTTGAGTTGCTATAAATGTGCTGGAAACTACTTTGGTTGCTCACTTTGATTCAGAATATTTTGGCATCTTGCTGACATTTGTTCTTGCTTAAACTTGATATTAAATGAAGCACCAGAAACACCTTTGGTTGCCTTGAACTCATAATCGTTAGATCTGCCAACATTGGATCAGAGAGCAAATTCATGGATAGATGAAACATCAGCTTTCTGCCAGAAATCCCACAATGGACTGCAAACAGCTGTTGGCATTGACCACTGATTCTGCTGATGGATTGGATCATCCTCAGTTATTAGTTGCCGGTGATCCTTCTACTAATTTGGGGCCACCAATTGGCCCCACGCGAACCTAAATTACCAAACTTGGCAGAATACTAATTTCAGCTAAAACCAAATTGGGGAGCAACTAACCAGCGATCAAACTAAATAACACGAAATTTAGTCAATAAACCATTCCGCCAGGATTGGCTATATCATTCCAAATAACGCTAAATCATTGGAGGATTCCATCTGGTTAAAATCACGACATCCACACTGGAAGCAAGTGTTCATAAAAAGGTGCATGTATACAATTTGGACTGGAAGGACCAAGTCAAGAATTGCTGGTAAGATTCCATGGTCGCGGTCAAATTGGTGAAGCGTGCATGGGATGGAAAGGGTCTACTGAATCATATGAGTGATGATTATGTTCCAGCGGCTAATAACCCAGTCGCTGCGCCCAATATTTGGAAAATGATGGAGTGGGGGCAATGGAGGGTTTTTGGGCTACATTGGGGGCGCCGTTCGTGGCAGAGGAGTGGATGTAAGGCGTTCACAAGTTAAATGAGGCTGATATCCCCATCCAACACATGGGACATAGCATTATATAGTTCCCAATATGGTTTGACCGCCGCCATCATCACTATACCTACATCCTCAGTGATTAAAATATTAGCCCCAAGTAAAACGTGAGCTTCCGCTGAAAACCTCTTAGTGAATTCCAACAAGGTCTCATTTTGGTTAAAAATGTATAACCATAAATTCAGCTTTCCATTGAGACATCTTGTTAGCGCCTCCAAACAGCCAGATAACTATCACTTTTACTTGTGCAAAAGACACCAAGCTATTTGGAAGATAGCAGGTCACTTGGTCAGCGCTTTCCACATCTAAAGTGGACAGTAACAACTTCACTTTCTGTTGATCAGTAGCCCTTTCCACAGCAAATTCAAAACCTTTAAAAATACCCATGTAGGTTTCTGTTACAACTGAAAGGAGGTAACTTTTCAATATGGACGAAATCACTCAGCTTTTGGGTTCTTCTGCAAGGAACAAGCGAATTGGTTTTGGAGTGATTATGGGAATCATCATTTGGTGTGTTATCATGCCGCTGTACAGATGAGCTTGAACTCATCAAAGTGGAATTAGAAGAAGTGTCATCAAGTGGGGGGTCCATCATACCGCCCAATGGATACTCATTTGCTGATCCATAACATGCTTCCCCCAAGTCACCACTAACTGCCCTATTTCCCCCAGCTCCAGTACGCCTCAAGAACTGTTTGCTAATCAGCTGATCCATTTTGACTGAAGCACATCTACACCATCCATCCTGCCATTCTTGTTGCAGCGTGTTATCTTGCCATTGCAATTCTCAGCTTAATTCCTTTTCTTGTTCAGTGTTTGTTTCATAGTTTGTAATCACAAAAGAACTTCCTCAATTCTATTATACAGGCGGGTTTGTTGTTGTCTTTCATTTTCCGCTTACTGGTTGGCGTTGTTTATTTGGTTAGCAAGGAAAAATCATTCCCACACCAATTCCTCATTGGCCTGTCAAAGGGTATCAATGTGGTCTTGCATGTCCGCATACTCACTTGTCTCACTGATAGGGAGAGGGGAGGCTCTTTGGCGTTCTGCCTGACTAATGACTTTCAGTCGTGTAACTTGACAAATGAGTTGGAGATACTTGGTAGACATTGACCTAAGAATAAGCGCTTTATCAGATGTTCGCTGGATATCCCATTTGATATGGATTTAATCTAATTCTGTCAATAGAGAGCTGACTTGGGCCGCCAATTGCAGTTCCATCAGGGTCATTCTTTCCTTAAGCTGAGCAATCATGGTTTCAGAGCTTCCGCCCATTTGGCTAGCTCCATCATACAGCGCTCAGTATTATTCCTCAAGGTTGTCACGTCCTGAATCTACTCTGCGGATAGGCCATGCTGTTCCAGTAGTTCTCTTAATACTTGAGGTAATTATAAGCTTAACTGTGGTACTAGAAGGTCCAATTGATGGCAAACATCACCAACACAATGATCCATCTGTGCCAGCGCCCCTTGTATTTCTAAGAACAAATGATCAAGGTGGTCCAGCAGAAGGCGAGTATTATGCTGTTGTGCTTGAGCAAACCGCAACACATCTCCAATTCCAATGTTATGGCGAGCCAGGACACGTAGTAGCTGGTGAATCAAATGTTGCACATAAGCAACTAAGTATTTGTGGGAATTTATATGACCACGTTAGCCAGCTTTAAAATTATTTAAGCTTCAATTAAAATTATGATAATTGGTTCATTTATTCAATTTAGCTTATTGATTAAGCTTTGAGACGTCAATCAATTATTTAATCTCATTGGCGGTAATCACTGATCAAATGGTTAATTGTAATGCTCATAGGATCATATCTGATGATAATTACAGTTACAATTTCATCGAGGATTGTTGCTGACAATTTGAAGATGAGTAAATTAACTCAAAATGGGTAATTGTTTGTTGGGAATCATTGGGTTTGTTAGTCGATATGTGGATAGTGATTAATCATGCTATTCCCCACAAATATCAGCTGGAGTATTCCCCACAAGTATCATTTTCTGTCGACTATGCATGCTGAGATATCCCTTTTTAACTAGGTGTGCTGAAAACCTTGTGGATATTCCTTTTCTATCAGCTATGTGTGCAAGAACCTCGTGGTTACCACAAGTACCCCATATTACCCCACATTACTCCACATTACATGTTTTACTCATTTTTACCCTATAAATATTCCCTCTCTCTACTACTAAAAGGCACCTTAGTAATGCAAATACTTTATTGTTTCCAATTTGTGGATTGTTTACTTCAGAGTGAAGTTGTAGGAAGTCTTCCCATCTAAGTATCAGCTTCATAGTGAGGCCAAAGTCACTTCAACCCTTTGATATTGCCAGAGTAGGGACAAAGCTACACAATTACCTAAACTTGTCTAGGCTAATTGTCTTCATATAATTAGCAAAATCATTTTTACTCCCAGAACAAATAGTTAAGTGAACTTGTGCACCAGTAGAAACCCCGCGGTTTTTACATATGGTGCTCACTACAGGGGTGAGTCAAGTTTATAAGAATATAATAACTCCAGATTAATTAACTAATATGGAACATTAAAGAAACAAAGAAACAGGGTCATCATCAGATCATCGGGGAAATATCCAGCTAGAGGCTGGGATGCTGTTGGATCCTCAATACATCCATCTATCAACGATTAAAGTAAATGAGAACGCCATAATGATTTATGAACCACCTTCAAAATGAATCTGAGATAATATACCCAGCCTCAGTGATATCCTAATGAGAGAATTCCAAATTTTGCTGACTGATAATTTAGACCAAAGCTGTGGATTAATCTACCACACTACCAATCAGGAAGAGCAAAGATGACACTTCAAAAACTTCCTTAATATGAAAACTCAAACATTGATAGGATAGTTGCAGAGCGTTGGTAATATCAGCAATTATATTATCTTATATATACAGCTGACTACCCAAAACATGAGAGCCATCCAAATACGGCAGCAGGCAGTGATTGCCAATCTTGTTGAGTATACTCAAGATAACAGCGCACAACAGCAGGGGCTGATGCAACAATTAAATGTCAGTTTTCAGCAGATTCGCATCAAATTGGATTCCACATTGCAGAGTGTTTACCAATCAAACACCCAAATCAAGAATCTGGTGGCTGAATTAAATAAAAACTTTGTGGAATAGTTGAGGAGATTATCAACCAAATTGGGTTCAAAGATTGATGGAAACATGATGTGGATAAGCATTGCCAATTAGCTGAATAGAATATCACTGATTTGATTTGAGCTCAGGAGGCAGCTGTGCCAATGGCTGTAGCCAACACCAAAACTCACATGGTCTTGCTCAATTTAGTTAAAGAAAACAGGAAATTAAGAATATCATTGACAATATGGAAAGAAAATTCGAATGA
Organism: Massospora cicadina; assembly: GCA_022478985.1. Classification (NCBI taxonomy): domain Eukaryota; kingdom Fungi; phylum Entomophthoromycota; class Entomophthoromycetes; order Entomophthorales; family Entomophthoraceae; genus Massospora; species Massospora cicadina. Next base: position 62,930 of record JAKSZP010001467.1, on the reverse strand, counting down.
CTCAATGAAGAAATGAGAGCTGAAATTGATAAGCTTTGCATGGAAATAGAAATTGTCAACAAGAACGCTTTAGAATCACCAACTCAATCTGAGTTGGATTTGTTGAAATTCAAAGTCATTAAATTAGATAAAGAAATGTCTAAGTACAAAAAAGAGAACTGAGAATTGTATGAGCATTTAATCCATATCCAAAACTGAGAGGGCAAGTTGCAGAAAGAAGTCAAAACTCTGAAAGTGACTTTACAAGAGAAAATTGATAAGAATTGTCAACTTTGGGAACACAACCAAAAGCGCTTGGCTTAAGAAAATAAAATCCTGAGACTATTGGATAACCTCAAAGACTCTAAGTATACTTGATTATGGGATGAGTATCATGAGGCGAATTTATTTGAGGAGGATTTGGCATCCATTAAAACAGAGAGTATCGCTGACAGCACCATTCAATCTGTTCAGGAAATGCCTTCAATCTTTGCAGCACTTCCAAGAAGTAACACCTGAAGCAACTCCAATGTCTGGTCAAATTCTGATTAGAAGTGCTGGTCCAATTATTGTTGAAAATTTCAAGAGTACTCCAAAGTTGCCCAATTTCCATCAGGATAATGTGCCTGCCTTCTTCCAGTTATTTTAAATGATTATGTACAGTTATAGCGAATGACAAAAAGCTGTCACTGTCATGAATTATCTTGATATTCATGCCAAAACCTAGTTTTGCCTTACATTCATGGGGAGAACTGGAGTTACAAGGAGGCGAAGGAGGCGATTCTGACTGAATTTGGTAGTCCAGATAAGATGGCAGCTCAAAAACAAGAATTCATGGCATTCGATTTAAAAAGAATGAAACTGTAAGTGCGTTTGACGATTGTTTCTATGAGGAAGCTCAGATCCTCAATGGGCCAATGTAATGACCAATTTTAATGGAAGAATTGCGATGCAAAATACTTTGCACCCTCATTGAGAATTACACCAAATGATGTCCTCCACTTTGACTAGTAAATACACCATTTCTCAAATGGTAGAACAACTAAGAGTTTTATCAGCAACGTTAGATGCACCAAATCGTATATATAAGCTGAATAACCAGTCAAACAATAATAAGGGATCAGGACAATTCCCTGACAAATCAAGAGAGTTCAATAATCGTGGGAATCAAGATAAACTGAATGAAGGAGCTAAACCATTCAAGCCTCGTTTAATGTGCAATAAGTGGGACATCCTGGGCACTTTGCCAATAACTGTGGACATCGCAAACCAAAGGATCAGGTTAACTTAGTCCAGCATATTGATAAACAGGAAACTTATGATGGGGAGGGAAAAGACCATGCAGTCTAGACGTGGAACAGCCTAGAACTGCAGGTAACCAAGTTCCCACGGATAAATAAGATAGTTTGGACAAGTTGGACCTATTTGCAGATAAGCCTGAATTATATCCCCTTCATCAGATCATGTACCAAGATGTAAACGTAATAACAAGATCAAAATCGAAGGAGATTGCCCCTGAAATTATATAGGAGGTAGCTCGCCTGTATGCCCAACAGATAATGGAGAAGGGTAAAATGCCAAAGATGAGAAGGATTATTGAATACCAAGTTAGACGGAGTTAATGTATCAATTCCAATTGGTACAATTCAAGAAATGTTCCCTGATATTTCAGCATATTTAATTCATACCTTGGATCCAGCCAACAAATCTGCTATACATGCAGTAAACAATAGCTTATCCTATTTTTCTGAGTGCATGTATACTGATATTTTGGTAAAATGAAGCCCTGTCAGAGCAATAATCGACAGTGGAGTACCAATTAATATAGTATCAACCAAATTAGTAAAAAAACTAAAGGCCAAACTGGATTTGGAGCACCAGAAGCAGTACGGGATGGCAGGCCTTGACTCTACAACTTTCTTATGAGGCTTATAGCGCTCTACCACTATGGTTTGGATCCTTAGTTGTATCAGCGCCAGCGATTGTTCTAGCAAACCAGAATTATGACATACTTATTAGCACTGGCTTCATGCAAAAGTATGGGGTCAAATGTGACTTTGAGGAAGACAATTTGACGATTCTGGGGCAGATGTTGCCACTGGTATATCAACGCAAGGGAAAATCACCCCTTAGTAGATGGAACAATTTCATCAACTAAGTCTATAAGGATGGAATGATACCTATCAGTTACAAATTAGTCAGAAAAAAAGTCCAGAAATTACCTAAATATGTAAACAAAAATGGTGGGATCCTGATTTGTCTAAAGAAGATGTCATAATTCAGCTGGGAATGCAACAAATCGTGGAGGCCAGACTGACCTTTGAGATCCCAGAGAAGTTATATTCAAAAATTGAAGCTCTTTGGCAACAATTGAGGATCGAACTTTGGGTAGCCCCAGGAAATTTAATCCCTGGTCATGAGGAGATTTGGGTCATTTTAGCCAATCTGGGGAAATCTCCAATAAAGGTCAAATGACATAAGGTGGTTGCATTTGCTCAACTAAAACTGGTATCAGAGATTTGTTCCTTCCATGAATTCAGTGAATTGGATGAATTGGGGACTTTAAAAAGAAAATAATGGGAATATTAATATGCTAATTAAATGGGATTAATTAGCTGGATTAATGGAAGACCAGAAAGACAAAGTTCTGGCCTTATTCAAGAAATACCAAGTTATTTTCGCGCAGGATGACCATGATCTCAGATGTGCAAAAATGTTTTTCACTGAGTCAACACTGGGGATAATGGGCTGATTCGATTGAGGCCTATTTGATAGTCTAGGGTGGCAGAGGCAGTTGTTGCTAAAGAAATTGAGAAACTCTTGGAGCATGGAGTGCTTGTATCATCATCCAGCCCATGGGAAAGTCCTATATTAATAGTTAAAAAGAGAGATGGTTTGAATTGAGTTGTAATAGATTACTGACAGTTAAATAAAATCATGAAAAAGGACTCATACCCCCTGTCTAGGATCGATGACATGCAGGATCAGTTAGGAGGAGCCAAGCTTTTCTCTGCCATGGACTTAATCTCCGGATATTGGCATATAGATATGCCCCCAGAAGACCAAGAGAAGTGCTCTATTATCACAGCACAGGGGTTGTATCAGCTGACGAGGATGCCTCAAGGCTTATGCAATGCCCCTGCAACATTTCAATGGGCTATGGACACAATTCTGTTAGAATTGAAACTGTCCTGTGTCCTAGCTAATCTGGACAACACTAATGTATTCAGCCAAACATTTACCGATCATCTACAACATCTTGAGGAAGTATTCAAGTGACTGGCTTTAGCGAATCTCAAAATCAAGCCAAGAAAATGCCATTTCTTTAAGGAGGAATTAGAATACTTAGGATTTGTAATTAACGCTGAGGGACTTAAGCCACAAGTCCAAAAGATAGAAGTGATTAATTAGATGTTGGTCCCAAAGAGTGTACACAATATTCAAGTTTTCCTTGGAATGGTCAGCTATTATCGCCAATTCATTAAGAATTTTGCAAAAATAGCTGAGCCTCTTTTCCACCTATTGAAAGATCCAAAGAAAGGGATTCATCTATAGTGATGAGGCTCAACTCACTTTTGATGAATCAAGGAAATACTTGATGACAAGTCCAATTTTAAAATACCCAAATTTTAGAGAAGCCGTTCATTATCCAATCAGATGCGTCACTGACAGCAATAGGAGCCATCTTTAACCAAGTGTATGATAAGGGAGATGGACACCCTGTAGCATATATCAGCTGAACACTGTTGAAGGCTGAGAGGAACTATATGGTTACAGAGCAAGAATGTCTTGCAATTATTTAAGCCTGCAAGAAGTTTTGAGTCTATATCCATGGAACGCACTTCAAGGTTGTGACCAACCATACCTCTCTCCAATGGCTTCATAACCTTAAAGAACCAGAAGGGAGATTGGCGTGGTGGGCTTTGAAGCTACAGGCCTATGACTTTGAGATAGACCATCAAGCAGGAGAAAAGAATCAGAATGCAGATGGTCTGTCTAGGTTGCCAACTGTTCTTTCTGTGCAAGATCGTGCTGATGATCTGTTTGAGTGAATAATCCATGGGGAATTTCAGGAAGAGCCAATTGAAATTCAAAAAGTGTTAAAAAAGGCAATGGAAAATACTGAGCTTGTAAATGGACAATTATACAAAATAACGAACAAAAAGAGGCTTTTATTTCTAGAACCATCAGAACACACTGAGATAATTTGGGCCACCCACAAAGTCGTTGGACATGGTGGGTTAAAGAAGATGCTTAAACATCTCCAGCAATACTACTATTGGAATCATTGAATTTCGACGTTACTGATTTCATCACCTTTTGCATGGAATGTCAGATCCATAAGCCACATAAAAACGTGACAAATTACCAATTAGTTAAGCCAGGGTTTGCTTGGCACACAGTTTCAATTGATGTTATGGGACCACTAAGTGTGAGTACAGGTGGTGTACGTTACATAATAGTAATGATTGACCACCTTATGAGATGGGTTGAAACCTGAGCTTTGAGTCGAGCAGATGCCTTAAGTACCGCCAAGTTCATCACGGAGCAGGTAGTATACTGACATGGGTGTCCCCAAGTGTTGCTGAGTGACAATGGGACTAATTTTACCTTGTTTGTAATTCCACGCCTGAATGAACTTATGGGAATTAAGGGTGTGGTGTCTGCACCCTATCAGCCTGAAACAAACAGAGTTGTGGAACAAGTCAATGGGACACTTGCTGCTATGCTAAGGAAGCTGATCTTGGGTAAAGCATCATCTTGGGCGTCTTATCTAAGTTCAGTAACTTTTGCGTACAATATCAGTTTCCATTTGGCAATGGGAAAAATGTCATTTAAATTATTGTACAGTCATAGAGCAGCATTGCCACCAGTTCTCTATTCAGCAGTGGACCCAACTCTGGGGATGAGTGTGGAAAAATATTAATATCAATCACAAACATAATAGTGGATCTACAATCTCAAGCCTATGATGCAACAATCAAGAGAAGGGTTTAGGCTAAAAAAGCTGATGATAAGAGTTGATCCAATTTTAGGGAATTTACTGTTGGAGATCAAGTAGCCTATTGTAATACTCATGGGTTCAGATGCCAAAATAAGCTAGATGCATTATGGTTGGGGCCATTTGAGGTTATTGCAAAAATGGCAAATGATGCCTACATGATCATGAATATATCTGATGGTCATGTGATTAATAGAGCACACAGAAAATTTCTCAAAAATGGTATTAAAAATTATAAAAAAATAAAAAAAAAAAAAAAATTAAAGATTTAAATAATAATGGAAAAATTATAAAAATAGAAAAAAACATTTTGGAAAAAAATGAAGCTATTTTAGATTATTTTTATTTTTTAAGCCTCAGGTTGCATATTGCAAGCTTCTCTTTGATGCTTCTGGGGGGAGGGAGGTTGAACAATGATGTTATGGAAGAGGTGGCTGAAGTCAATCTTGGATTGAATACTTGCAAGGGAAAGAGCTAGCTGAAACCAAGTTCTTTGAACTTGAGGTGAATTCTGCATATATGCAATGATGGGAAGAGTAATGGGGAAGTCCAGTTCAGCAAGTCAGGAAACCTCAGATTGAGAAGGAAAACAGTAATGCCTTGAAATTGAGCTCAGCAATAAGAGAATGAGAAATGAAATAATGAGAGTTCAATGATGAAGACATTTCTAAGCTGATAATTTGGTCAATCAGGGGGATGTGTGGGAATTTATATGACCACATATCCAGCTTGCAAATTATTTAAGCTTCAATTAAACTATGATAATTGGTCATTTATTCAATTTAGCTTATCGATTAAGCTTTGAGATGTCAATTGATTATTCCGTCTCATTGGCAATAATCACCAATTAAATGGTTAATTGTAATGCTCATAGGATCATATCTGATTATAATTACAGTTACAATCTTGTCAGGAACTGTTGCTGACAATTTAAGGATGAGTAAATTAACTCAAAATGGGTAATTGTTTGTGGAAAATTGACAGGTTTGGTAGCCAATATGTGGATAGCAATTTAATTACACTATTCCCCGCATATATCAGCTGGAGTATTCCCCACAAATATCCCTTTTCTGTCGGCTAGGCATGCCAAGATATCCCTTTTTGGCTAGGTGTGCTGAGAATCTCATGGATATTCCTTTTCTGTCAGCTAGGTGTGCTGAGACCTCGTGGTTACCATGAGTATCCCTATATTACCCCACATTACATGTTCTACCTCATTTTTACCCTATAAATATTTCCTATCTCTACTAATAAAAAACACCTTAGTACTTCAAATACTTTATTGTTTCCAATTTGTGGATTATTTACTTCAGAGTGAAGTTGTAGGAAGTCTTCCCATCTAAGTATCAGCGTCAGAGTGAGGCCAAAGTCACTTCAACCCTTTGATATTGCCAGAGTAGGGCTGAAGCTACTCAATTACCCAAACTTGTCTAGGCTAATTGTCTTCATACAATTACAAAATCGTGTTTATTCCCAGAACAAATATTTAAGCGAACTTGTGCACCAGTAAAAAACCCTGCGGTTTTTACAGTATTCCTCAATTCCATGGGTACCAAGGCGGCGAGTTAACCCCATATTAGTGGCGTCCAAATAAGACATGTATAGCGCATGTCAATTTTCTTGATTGCGTTGGTTATAAAACAAACTCACAGCATTTTCCCCACTCTCATCCTTGTATAGGAGATACCCATGCAACAACCATTTCATAATAATTCTTAGTTGTTGTGGAGTCACATTCATGGAGCATCCATGTTGGTTAGTCGTCAGCTCCAGGCAATTCTCAAATTGCATAGTAAGCATAACTTCATCATCCCCTGGTTCAGTAACAGTAAAAAATGTTGGTTCCAAGTTAGATGACCTCTGAGCTTCCTCAGCATGCCATGCTTGTAACCCGATCAAGTTAGGTCATAACAAATGAGGATTTGTTATTGTATTTTCCCCACTATATTTGCTAAGTGGCCCCTGTAGTGAGCACCACTGTTAATTTCTTGGCGTCTGGGTCCGCTGTCACTGAGTTGGATTTGCATAGGATATATCCACTGAGCAACCTAATCAAATTATATGAGGATCGCCAATTCTTATAATAAAATAAATTAAATATTTATGGAGCTATTGCCCCTTATTTCTTCCTTTATTTTTAGATGTCTTGCAGACCATTCTGCGCTTCTTCTTCCTCATAATTTACTATCTTTTTTTAATCTTTCATCAGGCTCTTTATACCTCAATTCCCCAGCCAGATGCATCCTTGGCTTGGTATCTTCTATTCTTCTTCTTTTTCGAGTTGCTCTCATTCATATCAAAACTCTCCATGATTCCTCTTGATTCGCCAAATGTTCTCATTTTGCTTGATTATAATTTGTGTATCCCCTTTTCATAAATCTCGAGACTCATCTTGATTCCCTGTGATCTGCCAATATGGGTAGCATATTGTCCAGTCATATCAACTTCCCAACAATGTTTGACTTTGTAATCCATTTACCTCTGTAGTGAGCATTATTTGTAAGATTCTGAGAGCTGGCTAATTTACTACCCTCAATAATGAGTACATTATGTAAACTTTGTAGCTGCGTTGCTAACCTTAGCTTTCAAGTCTATTGGCACAGGTTCTGTTGTGTGCTTTATAATAGATTGTTAATAGTAGTTGAATGGGTGTTAGTATGAAAACTATCACCATAGTTGGCTTCTTAAAACCAAGTTAAGTATTTTATCCAATGCTAGACTGGTGCTAAAGCCTGTTCTTCTAATCCTTGAAGGCACTTTTGGAGAGCAAAAGAACTTCTCCCTCTGGCTCTTCCTTTTGGTGAACTTAACATACTATTAGGTTCAGAGGTCTTTTGGTGAAAATTACCCTACTTTAGTTTCAGAGTTTATTTTATCTCTTGATGCAGGAGTCCGCGAGAATCTTAATAGAAATAAAAGGACAAAAGATATCTTACCCACCAACTCTAATACCAAAATAATAGTTTAGACTAAAATGTATGAGATTCTAATAACACTATGAATATAAAAGAGGTTTGAGTCTGAGTATTTTCTTTATTTAATAGAAAATAAGGGAATTTATAGATGAATTTGGCGCTCAACTCTTCCATTGGCACACTATTTGGAAATGGCAGCTGTTGCCAATGGATAAACCTTACAGAGTTACATCTAACGATGATCATCCTTGTCCATCTAGTCAGATTCTGCCGCTGATTATAAATGCAACATTATCTAGGCTGTAAAAAAGAATATGTCCTAACGCCTTTACTCAACCGCTGCGTATCACCCTTATTAGATTAGCAACCTGATTAGGTAATGGAACTTCTACTATCAATAGCAGGTCACATTATTAAAAGGCTAACTTGCAAGTTACTATCAGAAATGCTTTAACATCTCTGAAACTAATTATCCTTCAATCAACTGGTGCTAAGCTCCAATCACCTCTTACAATACTTTCAATTATAAATACTAGATTAATAATTGTATAACTTGTTTATTGTCAAGTATCATCTCTAATAAAATAATAGAAATCTGGCGGTATCAAAGCCTGGTGGATTAGTTAACAATAATTAGACATTTTACTTAAAAATAGTTATAATATACAACAATAACTCCTAGTCTACAAGAGGCTCTCATCCCCTAGTGATAAAGCAGATGGTAATATAATTGATTATGCTAGATGATGTGGGCATACTAACATCCCAACTGGTCAATAGGGCTATACCCCAAATTGACCTGGGAACCTAGAATTCCACTAAGTCTGACTGATCTCTTCCTCTAACTATTTTATATTCTCCTTAAATATGTTAGATATTTTTACCCCACCTTTAAAAAAGAGTTTATTCCTGGTACTGAACTAATCTATTCTTATCTCTACATGTATGAAAAAGTGATTGGAAACACTACAGATCATAAAAAGTATCAGCACTTGCAACCTGTCTTAGTAAGGCTTAAGAGATCATTGCGCTGTTCTTTAAAGGAGTGTGCTACTTGGTCATAGCTAAGAGAATTTCTTATCGAAGAACTTGGAATTTTTATATTCCTTTCTAATTGTAAACAGACGTTCATGAAGATCCTCTTTAAGCATGGCGTAATTAATATTGGTTAATAAGTAAATTTTATCATAAAGCTCAGGACCTTGTATTCTGCAATCAAGTGAACTTGGGCAATACCATTGCCACCATCCTCTCCATGTTTTAACACAGTATTATCCACATACTGCACTTACAGAATGTGAAAAAGATATTTAAATTCATTCTCTATAACAAGGGTCCTATTATAGAGCTCCCTGAGCTGGAGGCGCGATAAAACACTTGACAAGGTGAACTAGCTTAACATTCATGCAGTGACAATTCCAAAAAATCTAAAACTTGACGTAACCCTTGCTACTAAAGTGGGTTCTTTAGACATGTGAAGCTTTATAAATGAGATAAAAGGCTGATGAGGCGGGAAAAGTGGAGTCAGCTTAGGGCATTAGGCACCATTTGCTGATGACTCTGTGCCTCATTCTACATCTATTGTTTCTTCTACTCTAAATTTTGCGTCCTATTCCCACCTGGCAAAGCAGATTTCTTGGAATCGTTAATTTCTGATAAAAGTCTAGCTTCCTCTTAGTCTGCTCCTCCTGGACCACTTCACCAAGAATTATATTTACTCAATTCATCATTTTGGCACTGAGTATACCCATGTTGAATTAGAAGTCCATAAAGTAAAAAATTTGGGCATAGGTGAAACCAGATCACTAGCTAATTCCATTTCTTCTCAATAGGTAAAGCGGATAGAAACTGCGCCAGATCAAAGCATCAACTTATTTTATGGAACTGTGGGGCCTCAGTGGACCCAATCTCTGGGTGCTTACACCACCCTGCCACTTTGGTTAAGCTCTCTGGTTGTCTAGTCCCTGTGATTGTGCTAGAGAATGATAATTATGAACTTCTCATATTCACACAAATATTTTATTAAACTTTACACCAAAATTATTACAAGGACTTGTATTTTTTATTTTAAGATATTGCATTACTCTAGCTGTTAAAGACGTCCCTTAATAGAAATGAAAAAGGAAACCTAGGTGTTGTTTATAGGAATTTTGAAATAATTAAGCAGCTATTGTATCAACTAGTTAGGCAAAAAAACAAACTGCCTCCTTAAAGTGCAAAGGCTCAAAAAGGATGCATTTTTACTTAAAAACTAAGCAGTTATTTCCCTCAAAATATAAGATATTGATGTACACGGGACCCAAGTTAGCATTCCACTGGATCATCTATTGGGAATTTGTGTAGACTCTAATTTGTCCATCTGGAGTTCCTTGCCTGCCTTGAGGTTCTATATCCTGCCTATTGGGGCCATTAACCATTTTGATGGCTAATTTTACTAATTGCTTGTACAATTTTTGTGAAACCAACATGTTGCCTATGTTTGGAATCTATCCACCAATCAAGTTGGATCCATTTTTGGGTGCAGAGTTAAGATGACTTAATGATTGACAAAGACACCACCATCACCCAGGTAGATGTATATATAGGTGATACTCGTACCCCAGAGCAGCAGCATCAAGAAAATTCTCTAATTAAAGAGTACACTGACATATTTTCATAATGTTCAGATGACATTGAGTTAAAGAAAGGTGTAAAGAATAGAGTGGTAAGGGTGACTCTCCTCCAATTTGGTCTTAAACTAACAGGAATCTAAGGTGAAAAAGCCAAGGTGGTAAATAAGATGAATCAACTCCTGGACGCCGGATTGTTTATTCCTCGCAAGGTCCTTGGGATTCTCCATTGCTGTTTTTACAAAAAAAGGATGGTGGGCATCAAGTGGTAATAGATTATTACTAGTTTAATGTTCATGCTCAAAAAGAACAGTTATCTTCTACAATGAATTGAGTATTCCTTATGACTCCTAGCTGGTTCCCAATTCTTCTCTGCAATGGATCTTGCTAGTGGCTACTTGCAGATTGAGATTATGCTGGAGGATCGGGAGAAATGTATCCTTAAAGAAGTGAGGAGTTGTTCAAAACCACGAGAATGCTTAAGGACTATGTAACGCCCTGGCCATTTCCATAGGCGATGGATGGCCTGTTGAGAGATTGAAGCTGTAATATATGTTAGTCTACCTCTATGATGTGACCATGTTATCTCACACATTTTACCAACACCTAACTCACTTGTAGGATTGTTCAAACGTCTCCGCTCTGTTTTTGAAGCTAAAACCAGCCAATTGCCAGTTTTAATCTGACATGTAATTCCTCAGGCATAAATATACATGGGATAGAATATCATAACTACCAGATAAAGTGGTCATGATTGAGATGTGACCCAACCATCCAGCTTACACAGTATACTGGGTTTCATCAGATAGTTAGACAATACTGACAATTTATACTCTACTTTACTGAGCTTGTCAAACTGCTGATGAATCTTTCCATAAAGAGGTTCTTGGCGTAACAGTTTATAATCTGCTACTAAAGTCTAAAATTGTCTTAAGGCTGAAAATAAAAGAGAGGTCAAAAAGCGAAAAGATGGAGGTAAATAGAAAATATTATTGTGTTAGAAAGCGTTGATAATTATAGGGCTTGTGGGGACATGGTGCCTCAAAGACCTTTGTGGCCCTGTAGAATCAAGATCTTTTACTGCCTTCCAGATTGATCGCCTGGATGGCACCCTCATTGTACTGCATCATCATGACTGCAGCGGTGGGGGCAGCACCTCTCATGATTCAGAAAGCGGGGATTGGATTCCTGAAGGTAATTTCATTGATTCTTGTGAATTTGATGCTTCCTGATAGAATCTAGTTTCAGTGCCTTCAGGTAAGGTTCCATTTGCACTGGTCAAGAGTCGATCTTTCAAGGCTAAATTTGGAAGCAGGGATTTTGGCTTGCTCGTCATTTCAAATCCCAACAACGCCCCCATCAAGATCCTGTCAGAAGGGAGTATAGGGCTGGATAAACCAGCCATGCACCCAATTCACCACGGTCTTCTGATTGATCCTAGCAATAGAGTACTTGGAGTTCAACTTATGAATGACCTTGTAAGGTCCAGACTAAAGAACGTCGAGCTTATTCTGTCAGCCTCTAGGTCAATAGTGATAAAAGTGAACTAGGCCACCTAATTGAAAAGCGGGTAAGTTAGGGAAGCTGACATTATAATGGTGTTCTCTTTTCCAGTGGTGGTGACTATTCCTTGCATGGCTAGAGCTTGAAGCTGAACAATTTCATCAGCAATGCCCTTATAGTTATATTGGAGTTCTCATGAATGTAGGTTTTGAGCAAAGGCAGAAATCAACTTGGGAGCCGGGGAGAACGTCCTTATAGAGCTTCAAAGGGAGCATCTTAATATCTCAGTGGTAGCTTTTTCTATAGGCAAGAAAAGAGCCGGCAGATACTTTATAAGAAGCATGGTTAGAGGCGTCCATCTTCCGTATAATATAGAAGATGTTTTATTAGCGCGTTCCACTGCCCTATTAGTGTATGGGTTTTAGTAGGCGGCGAAAATTTAGTTAATTTCAAAAAGTAAAGTAATTTCTTGGACTACCTGCGATGTGAAATTAACCCATTATACAAAGTAAAGTTTGTGGGCAGCAATGCTGATGAAAACGGATTGAACAATGAAGAGAACCATGGCTTTTGCAGTGGCAGCGGAGACCAAAATCACTTTGACCCATTTGGTTAGATGGTCCACTGAAAGAAGGATATATTTATAGCCGTGAAATCCAATGGGAAGAGGGCCTGTCACCTTAATGTTAATGAAATTGAAAAGTCCCAATAGGGCAATGACTGAGTGATGGTATTGAGAACTGGCTCAAACTTGGGATTGACAAATATACAAGCTTCTAGGACCTATTGGGCGATTTTTACTAATTGGCCCCAGTAACATCGTGTCTTTAATTACTCCTAGTCTTCTTAACTGGCCCATGTCCAAAAGTAGTATGGCTCTCTAGGAAATGTGGGTTTTAGAAGAATAGTGAACGTAGAGGGAGCCATTTCTTATTAGCCCATTTATAAGCAGCCAGCCCTTGAATTAAGTGTTCCAGGTCATCTTTCAGAGCTCATCTTTGACCTCAGGAGTTTCAACTCACAACGTTAAGGTTAACCAATCAGATTGTATATTCAGTCCTCCTTGGGGGTTAAAGCTTCTAGCACCAGCATCCTGAATAGGTCATCAGCGTTTTAATGGATTGCATTCGCACAATAACAATAGTGAAATTATAGCTCTGAAGTCTTAAGGCCCTTCTGGCTAAACGGTCAGCAGGGTCCTTCATTTCTAGAAGCCACCGGAGTGAAGGATGGTCAGTGATTATTGTAAAGTGGGTTACATAAAGATAGGGCCAAAAAGTTTTGATTCCTAGAAAGACATCCAGGCATTCTCACTTAGAAATGCTATTGTTCTGTTTGGCCTTACTCAGAGTTTTACTAAATTAAGCACTCGGTGATTGACCTGATTTATGTCATGCTGGTCTAAGATGACCTCAATGATGACATTGCTTGCATCCATGAACAACAAGAAGGGTTGGTCAAAAAGTGAGTGGAATAAAATAATTTTAAGACAAAGGGTGTTCCTCTGTGCTTTAAAGCCTATCCTTGTTCTACCCGCCATTTAAAAGGCACGTTTTTCTGCAGGAATTAAAATAGAGGATCGGATATATTGTCAAACCACAAAAAACTAATGATAATAACTTACCATTAAAAGCATTACCTGTATATCTCTTAGGTTCTGGAGGCGCAAAACTTTTTTATGGCGTCAACTTTGTCTGGTATGGGCTGATGCCATCTTTTGAGAACTTATGTCCCAGAGACTCCATTTCCACATAGAAGGAGCATTTTGATATTTTAGTGGTATTAAAGCCCTCTGAAGCCAAATAAAAACTTCCCAAAGATGCTTAAAGTGTCCATAAAAAGTTTAGGAGAAGACAGTGATGTCATCGAGGTAGATAAGGACACATGACAGCTTTAAGTCCCTGAAGAACAAGTACAATATGCATTAGAAAGTGGAAGGCATGTTACAGAGGCCCTGGGCATCCTTGTGGGCTTGAATAGCCCTTCATTGGCTATGATGTGCACTTGGCTCAATCTTAAGGGGCAGAGCTCAACTTGCCAATATCCATTGGCAAGATCCATTATGTAAAAGTACTGCAATCTGGAGAGAAGTTATAAAGATTCATCAATTTGGGGCAAAGGACAACCACCCTTTTTGGTGATGGAGTTGAGCCATCAATATTCCATCACCACCTGATGCTGCATCCTTTTTCTGAACCAGAAGGAAAGAGAGGCCCAAGGGCTTCGTGAAGCACTAAGAGTCTGTCTTTAAGTAGTTGTTTAAGCTCCACCGCCATCTGAGCTACTTCAACCTTTCTTTTGGTAAGATCAGGAATGGAAGGGGGAGCGTCCCCAGTCTTTACATTATGTAAAACCCCATTCACTCTTCCAAAGTTATAGGCTGAGGCCAAAATAGGTCTGAATACTCTTCCAACAATTCTTGAACTTTGCGTTGTTGGTCTTCAGTGAGATCCTTTCCAGTACTGGTGTTAAACAGGGCCACTGGTGGAGGCATCTATAATCCAAAGTACCTCAGGCTCCCAAAACTACAAACGTCGTTGACAGCCTCTACTGGTAGGAGGCTGGCATAGATGGCGGGAATGTTTGGGCATAATATCCTTAGTCTGTAAGTAAGGTATTTAATAACACGGATATAGCTCCTTCATAAGCTGGATCTAGGATTCCCAGGCAGGTTATAGTCTCCTTGGAGGATAGGTTGTCTAGTCATTGGATTTCCATCAGGTATCAGGGGGGATGTTAACATGGGCCCAGATGTTAGTAATACTTAGGACACAGAATTATAGTAAGCAACCTAGGAGAATAGATCCGCATGAATTCTTGTCCATAAATAGCAGGTGTGGACAGCCATACCTGAGAACCCCTTACGCAATATTTGAGTCAATAAATTTGGCCCTCTCTCTAATAGGCAAGCTTGGGCCTTAACCTCCATCTTAGCATCATGAGAACTTTCAAAGATTAGGGAGACCAACGCTCCAGAGATATGATTCCGTCATCATATGTATGAATGCTGAGTATCCTTAAAGAAACAGGGTTCCAAGAAGAAGGTCATACCACAGGTTATCCAGCGTGATAATGGGGGTATTTACAGAGATCTTCGTAAATTGGATAGGTAGGGAAGAATAAGCCTCTATATATTTAGTACATTTGCGGGCCAGCTGTGCCATACTCCATATAGTGTGATAAGTCTGAAGCGATCCTAATACGCTTCATCAACTTGGACAATATAACATTCATATAAGAACCGCTGTTAACTATATCAAAAACTGGAATCTTAGGGACTTGAACTGCAATGTGGCTAACCAGACTTCCAAACTGGGGAGGTAGCATATGAAACATGGGAGAGTCATTGGAAGAAGGTTATGCAGTATCAATTTTATACTTATCAAAAGGTGGAAAACTTCTTCTTCAGGTATGATAGCTCCAAGTTTCTTGAGGTCATGGTCGATTTTTAGGCGTGGTAGGGATGTCAGTATGTAGTGCCTCGTCCTTCATCCAGACAACTCTTTTCCTGCTCTTTAGCAAGTAAATTTCAGCATGTCTTAGCTCTTATTTAAAATTATTGTAGTAGGTGCATTGGGTTAGGATTTCTTCTGTTTTTTCGACCACATGGACCTAAAAGTGGTTTGAGGAACCCGAAAGAGTAGCCTTGGAGTGCAGGGTTGATGCAGGGATTTTGTTAATCGCTTTTTTAGCTCTCAGATTCAGGTGTTCCGTACTTTTGGCCAATCATATTCATTTGGACCTCAGGGTAACATCTCAAGTCGAAGATGACAGAGGTAATGGCGTCGTCCAGGGTAATACAATTGGTGGTAACTAGGGCTGCTCTTGAGCGTAGAAATGGCCGGCGAACTCCCTGGGATGCACCCCTTTATACAGTTGAATACCCATAAATGATTGTTTTTGGTTTGACAGGTTTTAGTTGCTATCAAATGCTTAGATTAAGGCCATTTGGGCCTGCTCCCAGGTGTTGCATTCTTTCAGGTGGGGAGTCATGATTTCCCAATCAGTGCTGTTAAGGTAGGAGTGGATTTTCTTCATTTTCTACTGTTCAGTTGCTTCTTCCATTATCACTTGTAGGTATACAGAAATAAAGCGATGCTCTCCTGGCTGTGGGAGAGCCTCTATTTAAAGATTGATTAAAGTTAGTTACAGGAGGAGTAGATAGTATGTTAACGCCAGGAATTAGAGCTGGCTTGGAGATCTCAGTGTTCACATAGTCACATGGGACCTGCTGGTCCCACTGTCATCTAGGCCCTCGAGGTCCTCTTGAATATCATCCCAGTTTCTGTTGAGAGAGGAAATTAATTCTTTCTGGGCAACCTGCTCCTTTAGGGCTTATATTGGCGTTTTGAAGGAGAAGCTGGCTCTCAAGGGTAGTCAAACAGGTCTCAAACTCTTGACAAGCTTGTTTGAGCTGAAGGATGCAGCTATTGGTATTCCTGGTGAAGGCGCTTAGTATTTATTTCGTCCAACAATGCCTCAATGGAGACCTTAGGTTCAAGAGGGACTTTATCTACTCAGGTTTTGCATCCCCGGGCTACATTCTGGATTTGATCATGTAAGGGCGGCTAGGGCTGCCAAAACATATTTTTGCTGGAAGGGTCGTCAGGGTCTTTTGGAGTAGGTGCTGCAGGGCCAGAGGGCCCTTGAGGCCCACAAGGACCCTCAGGCCCTTCAGGTCACTCACATCTTTTTGGGACCTTGAGGCCCCCTAGGTCATTCAGGTCCTTCACTCCTGGAAGTGTAGTCACGTGAGGCCAGCTCCTGATAGTGTTTTGCAGGGTCCATACCAGAGCTTCGACTTGGGGGAGGCACTAATTCCAAACAGCCTCAAGAAGTTGGATATTCTGATTAAGTTGGTCTTTGAGTTAGTCAAATATCCCTCTATCCAAAACAACAATTTGGCCTTGGCTTTATTGATTAATTGATAATTATTGATAAGGGCCTCTCAGTTGTTTATGGACAAAGGAGGGGCACATTGTAAAAATCAATGTCCTTGGAGTGCAAGGTTTGGGCAAGCCTCAGTTGTCAGGAGACGTTTTGATGGTCAACCCAACTATCTGGAGGAGGTGATGAATAGCTGGGTTAAAAAATTATGAAGGTAGCACTCGGTTCCCAGGATCCACTCTCCCATTAGAAGCTGGGCTGAGGTGTAAAAATCCTTCAAGTTAGAGGCACAAAAGAAGTGTGGGAGCAAGTGGAGTGGGCACCCACAGAGTAGATGCCCTTTATTAACTTTTAACAATGTCATTAAGGTTCTCATACTGTAATTGATATTGATTTCCATCAACTGTGGGCTGAGAGAACTGGAACGTGGCCCAAAAGTTCTAAACTCTCATGCTTTATGGGTGCATTTCATACCGCAAGGTACTATTCTAGAGCAACGCTTATCAACTGACCAGCATATTGGTCTTTGTGACTGCTAATACTATCCATTATTTATGATAGACGTTTTCACTAATGACATCTCAGAGCCCCCAGTAGTGAGCACCACTTCTATTGGCATAGCAAATCTCTGGACTGTAGCTGAAGTCTGAAAATGGGTTTAAGGTTGAAAATTAGTGTAGAAATCAAAGAACAAAAGATGGGGCGAAAATAGACTACTTTACTGAGTTATAAAGCGTCAATATTTATAGGGTGAATGGGTACATGGTGCCTCAGAACCTTTGTGGCCTCAAAGAATCAGGATCTTTTACTGCCTTCCAGATTGATTGCCTGGATGGCGCCCTCATTGTACTTCGTCATCCTCATGACAGCAGCGGTGGTGGGCATCACCTCTCATGATTCAGATTGCGGGGATGAGATTCCTGAAGGTAATTTCATTGATCCTTGTGAATGTGATGCTTCTTGATTGAATTTAGTTACAGTGCCTTCAGGATAAGGTCCCAGTTGCACTAGTCAAGGGTCAATCTGTCAATGCTCAATTTGGGAGCAGGGATTTTGGCTTACTTATTATTTCAAATTCTGACAGAGGTTCCAATTCAGTGGAAGAGAACTCAAAAACAGATTTTGATGTCCTAAGGAAAGCTCTTGCAACTCTTCTGTATTAATACATCCTGTTTGATAAACCGTTTATCCTCTTGCTGATGCTAGTAATGTGGCTGTAGTTAAAATTCAGGCACAACTTTATGCAATCAAGTTGCCCATCCTATAGCATATTTATGCAAAACGCTAACTTGAGCGGAAAGGAACTACAGCCTTACCAAGCATGAGTGTCTAGATGTATTGCTTACAGTTAAACATTCTCGTCCTTTCCTGCATGGGGACCATTTACTGTGATTATACACCATGCCTTTTTACAATATATACAACAGATGAAGGAGATGGATGACAGGCATGCTAGGCACTCAAGCTTCAAATATTATGACTTTTCCATTGTTCATTGCACTGAAATGATCCTCCAAAACGTTGACAGATTAGCACAACTACCCTTATTGATGCTCTATGCCTGGTGGGTTTTTGGATATGATAAATATTATCCCGTCAGACCATGATTATAAATTTTCTTATCCGCTAGGGGACAAGGCCCTCTAGTGGATATGGGAGTTATTGTTCATATGTGATAACTACCATTTGGCGAAATAGCTTGTACAAATGTTTATTGATCTGCTGGGTTTTGATCTGCCAAATCAGTAATATTTTATCAGGATTTTCCCTGACAATAAACAAGCAATTAAGTTGTTAATATTTTATTGATAATTAAATTGACTTGTATGAGTGAGTCAGTTTTATCACCAATTGAATAAGGGATTTATTAGTTGCGGGAAAGTGATGCCGCTCTGATAGCAACTGGCAATTTAACCATATAGGTTTTTTTGAATTGCTGCTTATGGGTAAGAGTCCCACTTCTTAAGCTAATTGCTAAACCTGATTGGGGTGGATCGCAGGGGTTGAACAAAGGTGGTAATTCATGTTCTTCATTTTAATCCAGAAAAGTGTGCTTTTGAGTAGTGAAGAGAACCCAACCAACCTGATGAGAAATTTGTTTTGCGCTAATCTGAATGCTATTAGCAGCAATGACTGCCATTTCCAAGTGAGGCGCCAACATAAGAGTTGAGCGCCAAATCCCTATATATATTCCTTAAAGTCATTTAATTAGGAGATCATTTTTTAATATCAATTAAATTTAAGTTTTTTTATATATTTATTATACTTTGGATTATTGTCAAGTTCTCAGAGAATCTTGCGTCAACAGAAGACTTCTTAACCTGCTGCAAGTGGTTCAAGTTTTGCTTTGTTATCCAGAAGTTGCCAAATCTTAAAGAGAGGTTAAAAGGAGAGTGATTCCCTTGTTTTCTGGAGAGATTACTTAGTGAATTTACCAGTGGGTTGAAGGATTGTTGTACCTGTTCAAAGGAGAACCTGAAGCAGTAGTTATATTGATCATGAACTACTCTATTAAATAACTAGTCTTAATACTAGTATCAGTTACCCGCATAATCATATTATTTATCAGAGATTATTGACTGCACACATAAAGAACCTGTGCAAGTAAATATGGGGAGCTTAAAGAATTTATATCAAAAGAGAAAATGTCTCAAGCTTATTAATCTATAATTTTATTGGGAAACCTGAAGAATGGAGCTAAAGACTCCTGAAGTTTAGCAACAAATGAATAAGATGACCAAGTGGTCCTATATCAAAGATGGATTGTCATATAAACAGGTTGGATACACTTGGTAATCTTATGTCCACTCATTTGCTAAAACAGAGATCGCCCCTGGAGGGCCACTTGACTGTAGGTTATGGCGCCGTAAAGAGAACTCAACGGTGGCTGCAGAAGTGATGCTACTGGGAAGGTTTATTGAGATAATTCAAAATGTCATTGTGGCCTATCTTATTTGTGCTAGCCAGAAACCCACCAATCTGACGTATCAACACCAGGTCATGGGTCCTATTACCCCACTTGCTACCATCATCAATGAAGTTGTTGATCCACTGCCTATGGCAATGTATGGCGAATGTATATCATACTGGCAGTTAATTACTTCACAAAATGGGTTGAGGGCATCTCATTTGCTCACCCACTTCTATAGCTACCACTTAATTTTTACTTAAACATGTCTACACCCTTCATGGTAGCCTAAGGTACTGTTAGCTGATAATGACACCAACTTTGTATCTCAAGTGATTGCTGAACTTAATCCATAGATGGTACTTATCCCTCTTTTACTGCTCAATATTATTCCACTACCAATGGAGCAGTGGAACAAGAAAATGGAACTCTAATAGTCACCCTCTGCAAGATGGCTCAATATGACCCATCTCAGTGGAACAAATACCTTCTGGCAGCTCTATTGGTATACTTGAAGAGTTAATATTGAGTCAATCAGATGTTACTTTTTTGAGCTCTATATAGCTGAGAATTATTCTTATCCTACAATGTTCAACCTAAATTGAAAACTTCCACACTGGAAACAGCTGAGCTTGAAGGGGTAAGGATGGAGGATAATTATTTTGATTACAAGTTATAACTGCAAGTCTATGAGAACTATCAGTAAATGAGAGGCGGATTGAAGAATCTCCTAGAAACTGATTTTGGCTGAGTACCAGATAGGGGATTTAGTCTTGTCTAATTACCAATGGACAGTGGTCAGGTACATAAACTTGATATTTTATGGTCAGGACCATATTAAGTGATTTATCCTCAAAGGCAGAGTACCTAATAATCTCCAATAGATTGGGCTATATTACCAATTGAGTTCATGCTAGATTCATTAAAGTTATGTCTCTCCTTTGCAAAGCTTGAGGGGGCATTGTTGGAAATGATGCACTTCTTCTAGTTTGGATCAAGTTGTCATCAAGCTTTTTTGCAATACGCTTAAGAAAGTCATACCACCATAGTAGCTACTGAAATTGCAACGAGCAATGAACTCCAAGATGAGCAGCTAAGAGCCCAACTCCCTCCTGAACCCGCCAGATCAGATGAAAAATATCTTACACTTAGGGATTATCTGAATCTGCCAAATTAATCATGAAAGATCGTTTCCACCAGAAACCTCCATTATCTGCTGCATCATTACAGAAATCGCCATACCCTACTCAATCCTGGACACTAACCATATCTATAAATATCTCCAAATATTAAATAATGATATTTTCATTTTGTAGCTACACTTTTTGACTAGTACTACTAGGGTTGCCTAGCGTTGCCTGGATGTATGCCTGAACTTTAGCAGAGTTTACCTCAACAAAGACCCCTTTTCTGTCAAGATATCTGCCCTAGTGACAAAAATCTACTGGGATTTACTAATGGAGCTATAACAATTAATACTCGCATATCCTTTAAAGGACTCACCTTCAAATTCTAATAAAAAACTAAAAGTATGTTATTTTCCAGAAGGCATTGGACCACATTTTGTCTGACTCGTATGATATGTGGTGGTTTAGTGAAGTATTTTCCACTGATCTTTTTCTCATATATGAGGTCCACAAAATACTTTTATGATAACAGCTAGTAGATGACAGAGTCAAATCATACTTTGATGTTTTGCCCTAGGCCAATGCATTCTTCAAATTTTTATGTTTACAAATTGAGAGCCCAGCTTGCTAGTCACCACTCTGGCTCAAAAAGATTATGTACCTTGCGACGCAACGCGTGATTATGATAAGTTATAATATTGCTATATGCAACTACATAAGAAACAGTTTCATAAGAATTATCTCAATGCGTTATTGTTTGGTGAAAGTTTGGTTTTTGAAGAAGTCTTTACTGATTGCAGTAGGATATAAAACTTTTAATCCCCTCCTCATTTTACTGATAAAGAACATCTCTAATACCTCACAGGGAGGCATTACTTTGCACTATAAAAACTCCTTATTATTTTTTGGATGTTACAGCTCTAGGATCTTAATCAATTTCTTTATTGTATTAAAGATGCACCGACACTGTTTGGTCCAAATAAAGGTTTTATATTTAGTTTTGAGAGATTGAAGAGATTTAAAATTGAAGTTTTAATTAGTATGAACTGTTGAAAATATCTAACCATGCTCAAAAAATTCTACATTGCGCTTGTTGTCAGTATGGGCATTTGTATGATAGCATTAACCTTAGCAGGCTGTGGTCATAATCATTTGGTATCAATCAAGAACCTGAAGTATTTAAACTGTTCTAGATAAATGGCATTTTCTCAGCTTACCTTTTAACATGTAATATCAGTTGACGAAACACCTCTTCCAGGTGCTCTAATTGTTAAGCTAGTACATGAAAATAAATTTATATTATCAAGGTACATTAGCCTGCAAGAACGCTTGAAGTCTCCAGAGATAGTATATAGCCTGTTGGAGCATTGTAGGGGGTTGCACAACCTTCAAGAAACTTGTATGAGTTGGAATAAGCCTTGTAATGTGATTGTTACACACCATTCCTCCTTGGACCAGAAAGTTTTATTTTAAAATAAAACAAGATCAGATACCATCACTAAAAACATTGCGCCACCTAGGCAGTCCAGTTTGTCATTGATCTATGGCAAGATTTATAAGCCTTCTTTCATTCTACTAACTAAATTGCAGTAGTCTATCGCTTTTTGATTCACATTAGCCTTTTCTAAATGATCAGCACTAAAGAGGACCAAGCTCCTTTAGATGACTTCACAATTCTTTGTTCCAAGAGTTTTCTTATCTCCTCAGTCATTACTTCTTCCAGAGAATGGGACCATAAAATCAGATGAAAGTGAATAGGAACACGGTCTCCTGTGTCAACCTGATTGACTACGTTATGAACGCATCTAAGTTGTGGCCATCTGTAGCAAAGATCTCATAGTATCCATATAACAAAGCTAACACCTAATTCTTCTAGTTTTCATTAGTGACACTATAATTTTTATGAAACAACAAACATGACACTTGGAGGAGCATCTCTTTGAGGCAAAACTTTTTCAGATAAATAAATTCTTGGATGCCTTTACCTTGTGAACCAGAACCAGGTTTAAGTAAACTAGCAATGGCGTCTATGTATCATTATTGGACCACAATGTAAGTTAACCAATCAGACTTTTATCTAGCTGTGTCTGGTTAATACCACTTTAATTATTTATAGGGCTCCAGTTGCAAGCGTTGATTTGGATTGAGTAATTTCCCATATAATTCTTCAGCATGTTATTCCATTCCAGTGCCCACAATTACCTGGTGACCAGTTAATATCTCAGTATTGTGATTTGATCAGAAAAGTAGCCCATTGTACTTATTTATTTGATTAAAGAGACCTGGTCCTCTCTTTAAATAAAGATGTTGTATAGAAATTATCCATACTGATATGGTAAATTTGCATGGCCAATGCAATTGTTGTCCAAAGGTAAGCCATGTAACTTAGACTAAACAGTAATTTTTAGTAAAAAATTATTAATGTTTCCCTCACCATGTTGACAATGGCCCTGAAACTTTACACAAACGCTGCACCAAAAATAGACATACTGTTGTCCAGGCAACACAATTGTTAGCACCATCACATAAATTATATTAAAATGGAGGGCAATGAGCTATATGCTCCCTCTATTATAGTGCAAACAGGTCCAGCGGTGTCATATACTTTCTTGTGTTCAGTCCTGTTTTAGGGGAAGATTGGTTACCATATTAGTAGACATGATTTGGCTTGGCTCTGGTGTCAATTATTGTCTGAATTTTTATATTTTCCACGAAATTATCACAATAAATGCATTTTAAGTAAAAAGAATTTTAGTTTCTTTTCATGTGTAGATCTAAAGGATTTTTGCATTAAAAAATATTTAAGACTATGTACATTATGAGGGTATTATCTGTAAATCACTTCTACTGGAAAAGCTATATTTTCCATTAAAGAACACACATTGACAGATAGTCAGAGTTTATCCAAGGAGAAATTTTTTAGATAACAGACATATGGCTTCTTTAATTTCTTGTTAGATTCTTTGACAGTGACTAATTTTGAATTTTTGGGTTATTATGACGTACACATCCGCACTTGTCATTTAATATAGCATATGATCTTCAGATATCATTTTGTTGGAGAATTCACTATTTGTAGGGTAATTGATTGATTAGAACTTTAGAAATTGAGAGTCCATAGTTATCAAAACTGTGTTTTTCTAAAATCACGGATGGTCAGCTGCACCATGTGACCATACTCTTCTAAGAAAGTTAAATGAGTAGTGGCCTTTTTATGACAGCTATGAAATATCATGAGAGACGCAGTATCATGACAAGTGATTTGCATTTCTAGTTCTGGGGTTTGCATTTTGGTCATTTGTGTCTCTAGTAGGGTATTTTGTGCACTGGAAGGGGTAAAGGTTTTTATATGTTTTTGGCTGAAAGGAGTTGAAAAGCCAGCATTAATATTTGTGTTTTTATTAAATCCATATTCCTTTTAGGACAGGCGTCATAGCGTTAATATGTTTTTGGTACAGCTTTATGACGGAGGTCATTGCTATGGCTGAATTTAATTCCATTAAAATCTAGCCCCTTGCTTGCACGTGTGCCTAATGGATGAATAAATAAGCAAACTATATAAGGGTCTCATTGCATCAATACTATTGGTAAATGTAGATTTTCATTTAGCCTTTTTTTAATCCCCCAAAGAGTTTCAGTGTAGTCCACTTATCCTCTTGGTAAGAAATGAGGCTATTTTTAAGTAACAAGAGACATGATTGGTATTAAGATGTTGAGTATAGAGATTAGCAGTTTGTTTATATGCCAACCTGATGCTTCTTTTACAGTGATCATAAACCTTTTTGAAAACTGATGCAATTTCCCTTTTTTATTTAGAAGGGTAGAGTTTACCAAAGGATATGTACTCATCCATCTTTTTTATATTATTTGAGATGAGTCGACCTTAGGACAAATAATACTCCAAGAATGTTTTCTTGCCAGTACAGGTTTTAAACTCAAAACCTGCACTAGGGGTGGAAGCATGTACTCATCCATCTTAAAAACCACGCGTTATTGGCATGAATGGGGCTAACTATGGTTTTAGAAAGGTCAATCCAGAGTGAGAAACATTGACAGTGCGCAAAGGGACGCCCTTTTAAATAATAGGCTCATAAGCAGGTATCAAGGGTGCATATGCATCATGGTGAGTATAAGAAAAATTTTCTAAAAGAGACCTCTACAGGATAGTAGAATTCTTTGCCTTCAGAGCTGTCTCTAGAGGTAGTTCTTTATTTAAAAGTAGATCCATTTACCTTATCAAACTTGTGCAAAAATCTATGTGAAGATAGAGATGGTTTGTCTTACTTACACTGCAGCACCCTTAGTTGAGCTCTATTTGCATTTTGAAAATTTTTAGGGTGTCATTTTTGGTAGTGTTCCTTCCCAGCGTCTGACTCACTTTCCTGTATGGTCTAGACGCTAGAATTTTGTCCAGGGATTGTCATCCATATATGGTAGTTCTAATGCTTTGCACTCTGAGCCTAGCGGTTGAGTTGTCTAGCTGCTTATTCATGGTATGGCACTCACAACATGAGCCTCCTTAATCGTCTTTAATGATGATGAGTTCTCTTTTGTTTAAATAGTATTATATGGTTAAAGTAAACATAGTGTAAATGAGACTTGTAGGGCCCTGGGTTTGTACTGCGTTAAACTGGTACAAGTTGAGCTATTGGTATAAATATTTCACTGAACATAGTGCTCATCATGCCTGACTATCTAAGTTTTTAAAAACTTCCTCTACCAGATGGCATGTCAACTAGTTGTAAGGCATGCCCATGCACAAGCCCAAGCAATAATTGTATAAGCCACCAGATAGGGTTAGAACTGCACATAACTTAAACAATATTAGAGAGCTGATTAAGAAAGGCAAAATACACACCAAGAGGAGTGCAAGGTGCCAAAGTTTTAAAAACAAGTTGAGCTCTGCGGCCTCTGCAGCCTTAATTTCCAAACCCATGATTAAATAGGTCAAACTTGTCAAAAATAAATTAAAAAGGCTTATAACGCTGTAGAAAAACTAGTAATTTTTGAAAGTAGAAACTGCTTATAGAAAAACAAAAGAGGGTAATTTCTACACTGATTGATAGATTGGTAAATTAATTAATAAACTCTATCAGGATTGGACGCAAATGAAAACTCAAGCCTATAAATTACTGTTTCCAATACTTCTAAACAGTTTAGTAAAAGATGGTTATTGCTTTTTTAAATTTGATGTCATGAAAAGGTAGTTGAGATTGAAGGCGTATTATCACTGATTTTTAAGACCACATCATCAGAAGGTTTTATCTGTTCTACCTTTGTTGGAGAACAACATAACTTTTAGTGCACATCACCAAAGCTTTTTAACTGTATAAACTCTTGTTATAGATTGAAGTCAGTTTTTTGATCAAATTAGTAATTATTATCAGGTCTGAGTAAAAATTTGCCTGGAATTTTAAAAATTTGAGAGCAATGTTATGACCAGGAAAGGCCTAATTAATGCCATTCTGTCCTATTGTCATATTAACTTATTAATAATATTATAAAAAAATAATTAGCTTATACAGGAACATAAAATAAAGATTGTGTTCTATCAGGTATTTAGTCCATAGATAAGATTTAGAACAGTATTATAAAAAGAATAATTTTTGGCAAATTTAGGGTGCCAACAAAAGGAAGCTATTGGCGGTCAGTAGGTGTCATGGAAATGGCAGAAGAAGTCAAGTTTAGCCTGCCAGTCAGGATACGTAAGTAACCAAAAGGCAAGCCAGAATGCCAGAGGCATTGCCAATTGAATGACTTGTTATGGAGCCAGGCAGTGAAAATGACGGAGTGTTGGTGTAGCAACGTGGTGAGAGTGATCCCAATAATAAACCACACTGAACTCACTCCAGACCCAGGGGGTTTTGTTGCAGGGGGTGGGATCACTGGGATAGTATCAACAAGATCCTTGGCATATGGTGCCATCTCAACTGGGGTGACAAGGAGGCAGATTCTCTCTTGCAATTGGTGGACATATGGCCACAAGATCCCTGTGTATTGCTGATTGAAAATAAATATCATGGGGTTAAAGAGCCAAAAATACCAGAATTGCTGAACCCAATTGGTGATGGAGGGGGCCATAGTGACCAAGAATACTGGTAGAACCCATCCAGTGAATGGACCGATGGGCCACCAGGGGAATGCCATCAGGGATGTGGTCAGAAGAAAATAAATAAGTTTACTTTTTTCCTTTTGGTAAAATTTTATTTGAGGGAAAATAAGAAAATTGATTAACAATTTTCTCAGTGCTTGTGCAACTGATTATTTAGTGGTCAATTGGGTAATGACAAGATGGGATTGGGTCCCACATTTTTGACCTAACCAGCGAATTGTTTGGGATTGGATGGGTTTGTTCCTTGAGAACTGACATCACAAAATTTGGCGGTGGTCTGAGTCTCTGTCAGTTTGACCTCAAACGTCTGAACTGGGGCTTGGCTACATTTCTGATGGCTGGCATGATGGCGTTTGGCCCAACAAGTGATGGGAATCCCCCAAGGCCACCCCATATAGGGGGGGTCCATTTGGTTTAAAACAGGTTTGGACGCCCAACCTGCCCATGCTCAGTCGCTGAACCATCCGTTTGGTCAATGGCAACACATCAGCCGCGATGCCTGAATACCAACAAAGGGCTTTGAGCCCTCATCGATGAAACCTGATGTTTGTTCTACCAGCTTATTGATTGAATTGAAGCTGTCAGGCGATCTGGCTGATATCTCATTCTTTTCGCCTTTACAGCCATTTGAAATTTGGCTATTGGCCAGATTGCCACTTGAATTAGATCTGACCGATTTCAAATTTGGCAATCTTGGCACAGATTTTGCTAATTCCCCACAACAGTTCTGCTGAGATGAGTGTGGGTACCAGGGGTGTGATCCAAAGTGGGAGAGCTGTTACCATCGCTCATCTACTACGTGAGTGAAATTTCCCTGAGTAATGAGGTTTACCGCCATCCTCTTTGATGTCTTTTTAATTGGGAATGGGAAGATGGCCTGATCAAGAGCCAAGGGATGTTCCCTGGGACTTACATTACCCTTTCTTTTTTCCAAAGGAAGGCCCCCACCAGGAAAATGCACCAGAGCCACATTCTTGTGTGCTTTGGGTAACTTGATAGCCATAATTGTCACGATTTTCTGGGGAGGACGGGGAGCCTTGGGGTGGGATATGTGGAAAGCTTTGACCAGGTCCATGCAATTAGTGCAATCGCGCGCCTTGACCCAACTATTTTTGTTGGCCAGATACCCTTTCCAGGCCACAAGATATTGGACTGAACGTCATGACTTCCAAGATGCCAGGATGGCCTCTACCTCAGCTTCTTCCCCATCATCAATGATGATCAGTTCCAGATCCGTGGGAATTTCACCCTTAAAGGGTGACAGCTGGGAAATATGGAAAACTGGGTGCTGCTTCCAATGCATGGAAAATTCAGGCGGAACGCCCCGTTTCCCAATACTTCCTTCACTAAATGGGGCCCCAAGTGCTTACTGGCGAACTTGTGGGAAAGGGTTTGAATTTGCAAATGATGGGTATCAAGCATGACGAGAAGCCCACCATAAAGTCATGACCCAGAAGGCGCTTACAATCTGCGAATTGCTTGTAGTCATCAATGGCTTTGGTGAGGTGTTCCCTCACTAAAGCTTGAGTTGATCAAATATGGGCATCATGATCTGCGGCAGCTTAAACCTCAGGTTGCAAGCACGGACCAACCAAAAATGAAGGATTATAACCCAACGTTGCTTCATAAGGGGAAAACCCTGGGGACATATGGGTTCCATTATTATAAGCGAATTGGGTGAGGGGCAAGTCACCAGCCCAAGTATCCTGCGCTTCTGTAGCATAGCAATGCAGGTACTGTTTGAGAACTTGATTGACCCACTTGGTCTGGCCGTCAGACTGGGGGTGATACGCCATGGATTGACAGGGGTTATCTTCAAGATTGATAGGAGTTCACTCCAAAACTGCGCAGTAAACTGTGTACCCCAGTCACTAATGATCTCCTGGGGAAGACCAAACAAAAAAAACACATGACATATGAAAAGATGGGCAGTTTCTTCCAATGCAATCGCGGAAGTACAAGGAATAAAAAGGGAAAATTTTTGAAATGATCCACCACTACCATCACCGCTGTGAACCCATTAGAACAGGGGAGGTCAACGATAAAGTCTACGGACACTGAGGTCCATGGACCTTCCGCCTGCTGTAAGGGGTGCAGGAGGCCATTCTTTCCAAAGTGATCCAACTTAGCCCTAGTGCAAGTAACACAATTGGCAATCCAAGATGGGACCTCTTTGGTCAGTCCCACCCAATTAAAGGTTTGCTTGATCATATCAATGCATTTCTTGTTACTGGAATGTCTGACCAAGGGATGATCATGATGTGCGCGGAATACCTCTGATTGGAAGAAGGGGGGAACCCAAACGTGAGAATGGAAGTAAATAAGTCCCTCTTCTAAGGAGTATAGGGAGTGTATGTGACTCAAGTGAACCAACTGCTCAACCAACTCCACGCCCTCAGGGCAGGCCATTTGACCAGCTAACACCTGAGCCAATAATGGGGCGTTGGGAGCCAACGTGATGGAGGAAACAATGGGGGGAACAATTGACAGAATCTGAGTGGCAGGAATCATGGTAACGAGATCCACTTCCTCAGGTTCTGAGGGACAGTGAGTGGGACTACAGCTTAGAAAATTGGGAAGTACATTGAGCGCACCTTTAACAAATTTGTATTTAAAATTAAAGCTGCATATCCCAATAGGTTCAGGCCTGCCAGTGCACCAATTTCTGGGGTTTGCAAAAATACAAAAGGGCCTGGTGATCCGTGTGAAACGTTAACTCATGGCGGGCACCCTGCAACAAATACTTCCAATGAGTTAACTCACATGCATCAGCAGCCAGTTCCTTGTCATAAATAGCCCAAGACTGCTCCATAGCTGTAAACTTTTGGGAGAAATAAGCAGCCCGATGTTCTAGACCATTTTGCTCCTGAAGCAACACTGCACCCACTGCTACCGATGAAGCATCGCATGTGATGATATACAGTTTGGTGGGATCAGCTTGTTTCAAAATGGGAGGAGACATGAACACCTCCTTGATCGATTTGAATGCCTGCGGGCATTCGAGTGTCCAACAAAATGGTACATTTTTCTCAATGAGGGGATGGAGCAATGTGGCCAACTGGGAAAGTGCTGGGGAAAAATTTTTATAAAAATGATAGTTTTCAAGAAACTCTGAAGTTGCTTCTGCATAGTTGGAGTTGGCCATTCTTGGATTGCATCTAACTTGTTAGGAGGGATAGTGACACCTTCTTTAAGAACTAGGTTTCCGAGAAAAGTAACCTCCTCCTTATAAAACTTGCACTTGGAAGCTTTGAGGAACAGCCCTGCTTTATGCAAGGCGATCACCACTGCTTCTAAGTTGATAGCATGTTGTTCAGGAGTTGGGGAGTAAAACAGGATATCATCAATGTATGCAATTGCACAAGAGAACCGGAGATCCCCCAATGTATTGTCAATCATCCATTGAAATGTAGCGGGAGCATTTTTCAACCCAAAGGGCATTATGCGAAATTGAAAAATGCCTCGCTTTGTTCAGATCGTGGTTAACCATTCCTGCCCTTCCATTACCCAAATTTGATTGAAAGCCTTCACCAGATTCATTTTTGAGAACACATGGGATTTGGCAATTGCCTGGCTGATTGTCTGCTCCAAAGGCAATGGGTAGGGATCAGTAACTGTTATTTTGTTCAAGTGACTGTAATCCACACAGGGACAGAGCGATCCATCCAATTTCTTGCAAAATTATAGGGGAGGCGACAGGTGAAGTCTCTTTGAACAATCAACCTTTTTTCAACATATTGTCTAACCAGGTATTGAGTGCAACATTTTCCTCCGCTGTATGGGGATACAACGGACAGTTGATGTTCACCAACTCCACAATTGTTTGAAACCCACAAACATACCTAGTATGCTTCAGCAGGCGATCTGCCTTTTCCATGTCAAAGATTCTCCAATATCACATTAAGCTTTCTGGAAATGGCCGGAACGCCCGCAGAAGTAACCAGGGTAGTGATTGAGCTGGTTCCTTGTATCTTCTTGAGGGTGTTGATCAAAGGGAACTCTCCCTCTGAATCATCATTAATGAATGACAGCGTATTAGACTCTAAATGAATCTTCACATGTTGTTGGCGCCACCACCCCACACCTAAGATCACTGGAAACACCAAGTTTGGCATAGCCAAAAAACAATTGCAGAAGTTAAACTGGAGGATTGAGAATGGTACCAATTGGTGAATGACATACAAAGACTGGTAAGCAGATGAGGCCACCATTACTGAAGAACCCAAATCCATTTCCAGTTTTAATTGTTGTGCCAACTCAACACTCATGAAGTTCCCCGCTGCTCCAGTATCCACCAGAGCTTCAAAGGAGACATGATGTGGACTGATACTGATCTTCATAGGTACAAGGAAATAAGTGAAATTCTGCTTATTGGAAGATTCAACTGACTCATTGGTGACTTAAGAAATAATGGGTATATTGGGGGTAGGATCAGGGTTCTTTGCTGGAGCGAAAATTGGAAGTACAAGGGTGGGGGAAATGATTTCCTCCATCTGGGCCTGAACAGAATCATGTATAGTTAACTCTGTAGCTGCCAACTCAGACTTGGGAGTTATGACAGGGTTAGTACCCAAGTCTACCACTAATTCGGAGACAGGCGTGTCATCTGCATCTTTGTTGGGTAATCCTATCATAAAATTCCCCTTCTGACAATGGGAAACATGGCGGGGTAAAGCTTTGATAGTAGTTGCAGTGGCAAATATTTGATCTACTGATCCTTGGATGGTAGACCAGGCCACGTGATGAGCAGAACCTGAATCCAAGACCAATCTAAAGACTGGCTGAAGCATATAAATAGATAGACCTGACGCGGGAGCCAATTCACAAAAGGTAGAAATCAAAGAAACCAAACTAGGGGCTTCGGCCATGGCATAGATAAGTCTGAATAAGTGGTCTGATTGGGACACAGGGGGTTTCAGGGCGGCTGATACAACATCCATCAGTGGGTTGGAGTCTCCTGCTTGTGAGGAAGAGCGCAAAAGACCTCTCACCCAATGGCGGACATACCCATCCACAGCATCTAACAACGTGAGCCCTTGTTGGGCATGTGATAATGCAGAAGCACTATCAAGTGCAATCGCTGTATGCATTTGCACTTCAGCAAGTGTGTCGAGGACCTGATTGGCAAACTCCTGAGAGGGGACACTCAATCTTCCCTCTGGGCCAGAGGAAGTAGGAGGAGATGAAATCTGCACAGCTTGGGTGGCTTGAAGAAGGCTACCCATGGTAAAGCGGATACTTCTCCCAAAGTCAGAAAGTGACCAAATGAACAACAAACGACAAATGACTGATTGCACATTCATTTGGTAGAGAGTAACCACTGCGGCGCCCACCTCAAAAATCAAGGC
Source organism: Massospora cicadina (assembly GCA_022478985.1). Lineage (NCBI taxonomy): Eukaryota > Fungi > Entomophthoromycota > Entomophthoromycetes > Entomophthorales > Entomophthoraceae > Massospora > Massospora cicadina. The sequence continues at coordinate 30,540 of JAKSZP010001467.1, read as the reverse complement.
AGAAGTGGCTGGAATTAATGGTTGGTCGATTATATCATGGAAACAGCAGAAGAAGTTTAGACCAGCCTGCCAGTCAGGATGCATAAGCACCCAAAAGGCAAGCCAGAATGCCAGAGGCACTGCCAACCAAATGACTTGGTATGGAGCTGGGCAGTGGGAAATGACGGAGTGTTGGTGTAGCAACATGGTGAGAGTGATCCAAATAACAAACCACACTGAACCCACTCCTGACCCAGGGGGTTTTGCTGCAGGGGGTGGGATCACTGGGATAGTCTCAACAAGATCCTCGGCATATGGTACCATATCAACCAGGGTGACAAGGAGGCAGATTCTCTCTTGCAATTGGTGGACATATGGCCACAAGATCCCTGTGTATTGCTGACAGAAATTAACGATCATAAGGTTATAGAGCCAAAAATACTGGACTCGCTGAACCCAATTGATGATGAAGGGGGCCATAGTGACCAAGAATACTGGTAGAACCCATCCAGTGAATGGACTGACGGGCCACCAGGGGAATGCCATCAGGGATGCGGTCAGAAGAAAATAAATAAGTTTACTTTTTTTCCTTTTGGTAAAATTTTATTTGAGGGAAAGTAAGAAAATTGACCACAATTTTCTCAGTGCTTGTGCAAGTGATTATTTAGTGGTCAATTGGGGTATTGACAAGACAGTATTGGGTCCCGCAATTTTGACCTAACCAGAAAATTGTTCAAGAATAGATGGGTTTGTTCCTTGAGAACTGACATCGCGGAATTTGGCGATGGGTGAGTCTCTGTCAGTTCAACCTCAAACGTCCAAACCAGGGCTCAGCCACGTTTCTGATGGTTGGCATGACAGCATTTGGCCTGATGAGTGATGGGAATCCCCCAAGGCCACCCCTTATAGGGAGAGGTCCATTTGGCTGGAAATGGGTATGGGACGCCCAACCCACCCACGCTCAGTCACTGAACCATCCGTTCAGTCAATGGCAATACATCAGCTGCAACGCCTGATTACCAACAAAGGGCTTCAAACCCTCATTGATAATGCCCAATGTTCGTTCTACTGGCTTATTGATTGAATTAGAGCTATTGGGCGATCTAGCTGATATCTCATTCTTCATGCCTTTACAGCCATTTGAAAATTTGCCATTGGCCAGATTGCCACTTGAATTAGATCAAACTAAGTTCAATTTGGCAATCTTGGTGCAGATTTTGCTAATTCCCTGCAACAATTCTGCTAAGGTGAGTGTGGGTACCGGGGTGTGATCTGAAGCAAGAGAGCTATTACCCATCGCTTGTCTACTACATGAGTGAGATCGCCCTGAGTAACAAGGGGTACTGCCATCCTCTTCAATGTCTTTTTATTCTGGAATTGGAAGATGGCCTGATCAAGAGCCAAGGGACGTTCCCTGGGACTTACAGTAGGTCTAATAACATAAAACCTTACCCATGACATAACCAGAAAAATCTGAGTCCCAATCCAGAGGTGGAAAACTTTCATTGATGGAGTTGACCCTGCTCAGGTTTCATGTTGATACTTTCTTTCTTTCTCCCTTTTGGTAATGTCTGTCCCCTGGTCAGCTTGCCTCAAATAAATAATAGTTGATCAATAGAGCGTACCTCACAAGTTTATAAGGTAATGGTATTAGCTAACTATATATTTAGCTCATCTAAGGATATTACCTGGTTCTTAGTAATTGAGCCAATAACAGTCTAGCTTTGAAACAAAATTTTATGTGAAGCTCAGTTAATGTAAGTTAGTGTTCACTACAGGGACATCAATACCAGCTCAACAAGAGAGCAAAGTAGGTATGCTTAAATTATGAACCCATATATTAAAAATAAAACAAGTAACAAGGGCATTGAGTGATGACTAATGCAGAGTTAGAGTTGATTAAGGCCACCCATTCAGTAAAGAAGCTGGATATTAGACTGGAAAATTTATCTTACTAGGTATCTAATAGACCGATTCGTCTTGTAGTGGCTTATGCTTACTGACTAGCACCTTAGAAATAATCCTAAAGTAGCCGTGAAGTATTAAGAAATATGTTAGCTTTAAGGAGTTAAAATGGATTGAACATTTAAACAGATAGTGACATAGGAATCATATAATTTTCAATAAGTAGATTATGAGTTATGAAGAAGTTGTGGACCTTATAATCTAGAATCAAATTAAATCAACTTAAAACAAAAAATATCTTTTAATTGAATATCTTAGTTTGCTTTATTGTCCTAAAAACTGAAATGTATGGAGCAAGAATAGCTTATAGCAAGTAATTCTGGACTCAAAGAAATTTATTTATCATTATTTAAATTAAGTTGAAAAATTTTGAAGTCTTCATAAAGTTGAAGAACTTAACAATGAATTTAGTTACTAGTAGCATTACCACATATGATGATTTTTGAAATTGTAAGGTTCTGGTAGCACTGAGCGCTGGCTTATAATCAAAAATCACTTCAGCACTTTTTACTTTACTAAACAAAAATGCAATCTTGCATTTATTAAAAGGCTTTCTTGCATCAGTTTTTTCTTATCAGGTAAATATGTGGATGAAGCACTAAAATATGACACCAGGTAATACCTTAAATTTCAGATAACTAAAAAAATTTGATGTAAAGACCACTGATTATTTTCCAGTCATACCCTTATCTTAAATTTCACATGATTTTTCTTTTGCATAATTAATTATATTTTTATGAACTCTTTAATTGTACAAAGGATCTATATGAAAATGTTAAAAATCACATACAATAATCCTGATGGGTTACCAGGAAAAATGTTAATAGGTAAAAAAATTTCTAAAAAAAAATTGTAAAACTATTAAGCAATACCATGCTTTAAGTAAAAAGGCTTTAACCTTAAAATATATAAAAAAATTTCTTATGTTTAATTAAAATTAGTACAAATTAAGCTCAGGCCAAAAGAAGTAGGCAACTTTATATTTATAAGTATTAGCTTAAAAGAGAATATAATGAAGATACACTTTCAAATAAGGAAATTGGACATAATAAAATAATAAATTATAAGATATAACAGTACATTAAGACTAGAATTTTAGTGATTTGCACATAATTTTTTATAGTACCCATGAAGGGCCTTTAGACTAATAAGTAATTGAGAATTAGAGATAAACTAGACTCTTTATATAAAGAGGTGTTAATATTGAGAAGCTGTTAAGGGGGTAATAACTTAGAGATACACTAAGACCAATAAAACTAAACCTTACACAAATGAAAAACTGACAAATCAATGAGACAAAACATAAATTTGATAATGCAATTTTTTAACAATATTATGCTATAGATACTACTAGTTTTGGAAATTTTATGGTATCATCTACTAAGACTTCATATAAATGAAAAGATTACAAGTTTTAAAAGGCTTAAAGTAAAACATCATAAAAGTAAAACATCAATGATGGATACATTTTGTGTTCTAGTGAAAAACTACTTCTTTTATTTAAGTTGGCTATATGCTACTCATAGACTATGCAGTAATGTATTGATAATGATTATTAAAATACAAAGTTATAACTTATTATTGTATCAATAAGAAGTTAACATCTTTCTACAAACACAATAATTATACATAATTTAATATTCATCTAGTAGGTTTCAAGGAAAGACTTATTAGAGAAAGTAGAATACATTTAAAAAATTGAATGTAACTTTTGACTTGTAAAAGCAATTCTTATATTGAAGAAAAGAAGCTAATAAGTCTGTTGATGCATTTAAATACATGACTTTAATTATTAGAGATAAATTATGTTTTCCCATATTAAACAAGTGGCTTATAAAATATTAGATGATGATTATTTTAAAAATGATAAAATCTACAACCAAACTATGTTATAACAAAAAAAATAAAGTTTAAAAAGAAATTATAATCTAGTTACTCAAAACCTTTATTTTAGGCTCTTTATAAACCAAGATAAGTATGGAAGGATGTTCCATAAACATTGAAAAATCCTAAATATATGACAAAAATTTTAATAGTGTGTTTTAGGGTTTAGAAAATCTACATTAGGTGTTTAAAATAAAGAAGAAAAGATGGAGAATATGATTCTAACATATGATTTTTAAGCTATATAAACAGATACTTGTCTATGATTTGTACAAAGGAGAACTTTTAGTGGATATTATAAGATCACTTGTCAGAATTCTGTTACAAAAAAATTTCCTACCTACTTAAGCTCCTAGTGAGCAATGTAATTGGTAGAAGGTAAGGGGTAGAGAATTTAAATTGATGGAAAGCAAGTAAGTTAGTAATTTAGAAATTTTCTTAAAAAAAAAGCAAAAAAGCAACCAAAGTCTATATTGATATTATTTTATGGTTTATTAATTATAAAAACACAATTTATAACATGTTCAAGAGTGTACACTGGATGAAATGATGAATGTTAGGTATAGTATTGTTATATAATGAAGACTTTTTTAATTATTGTTATAAAATCAAAGCCTAAAACTGGAATAGTCCCTAAACCATCTCTTCTAGATGAATATTTGATTTATGGTATAATTGTTTAAATGTGAGGTGTGATAAGGTTAAGAAACAAGTAAATAAAAAATAAACTAATAAATTGGGATCAGCTAGTGCTAAAAATGAATTAATAAAAAGCATCATTATGTGGACTTGTATTAACAAGGAATTAAGCTCTATATCACACTATCTTACAAAAGAATATGCAAAGATCATCACAGAAAATAAATAGCTTCACAATATAGATGGTGAGGCCTCATAGGGCCTTTATGAGTCTCTGGTATAGTCCCCTGATAACATCTTAGTATACAAATGGCTTTTATGAGTTAGACCCTATGTTTATATAATTAACTTTTCAAAAAAATTGGGTATGGATGAGTGTAGAAGTAGGAGAGATAAGAAGAGCACCCAGAGGAATTATATGTATTTTAAGTGTTTATATCACTCAAAAATTATGTGAAGAAATTTTAGGTCATAATGGTTTTTAGACCTTGTTGGGATTCTCCCTGAGTTAGGTGAAAGCCTTGTCCAGGGGGAAAATTGATATAATCATATGAAGGGCACAATTTTCAAATGGCCCAATAATTTTGAGAATGGAGTTCTATTTTATGTTCTCAACTGAAATATCTAATTCATGGATTTGCCTGAATTATGCCAAATTTGGGGAATATTTACATTTCCATGTTGTTATCTAATCTTAATCCACACTTTTATCTATTCCCACCTATCCCAGTATTAAAAATTTCCTACAGGTCCCATGGCACTACCCTTAAAATCCCTATTCCTATCCTTACATTTTGATTCACTATAAATAGTGCTTGTTTTTTCTAAATAATATACTTTTTATACCTATTATTAATAGAATTCTTGATGTAAAGTTTTTATTTAGGAGTAAACAAGTCATAAGGTTACCCATGAAAGTGAACTTTGAAGCACCCCCTTCAGATAGAGTGCCATCAGTGCCTCTCCTTTGGTGGCCCAACAAAATGGTGCTTTCTTCCAGGTGCTTCTGAGTCACCTCAAGAACATATATGTTCAGAAAAAGTGTAACAATTTAAAAGCAGCATGTCGCTTCCAAAAACTCTCAAACCTAAGGTCTGATGAGATTAGAGAAACTTACAGTCTCAAGTTTGACTGTGTCAATGAGCTATCAGGGCTTACTCAACTCAGTTCATTACTTGCTTACTGAGCTTACCTATCGCATTAAAAGAAACCCAGGGGAAAGAAGATCTCAAGCAGCCATGGGCATCAACAGAAATCAACTTAATTTGATTGAAGACCATGCCAAGAGAGCAGCTACTCAAATTTTGAACAGAGCTTTCTTTAAATCTCTTAACCTTTCTAAAGTTAAACCTGATTATGAGTTAGCCATAAATGTAGTTATAGAAATGCTCCAAAAATACCATACCAAGTTGGACTAATACTAGATCAAAGAACCCAAAAGGTCCCTTTCAAATAAATCTAAAGAAAATATGACAACATTAAAGTTAAAGGAGGAATCTCTCAGAAAACTAGAACAGTCTAGTCAAAAAGAAGTTCAAAGCTTTCCAAACCCAAACCAGAATCTAACGGAGAAAAAAGTAATTTGACAAAATAGTAAATAATTCAGTATTTATTCTAAGGATCTGGATGATGATTATCGAGCTTGCATAAATTTTTTAAAAAGTCTTAACTTATATTGAATTATTTTGATGATGATGACCTATGCTATGCACTAGATCCTCCTTACTATATTCAGCAATCAAATGGAATCTATTCTTTAAGTCATTCCAAAGGAGACTTACCCGCATCAAATTCTGTTTTAATCAAAATTTCCAAATCACAACTCTTTTTCCTAACATTATTTTTATAGGTGTCCCACAAAATGGTTTGTCTGAAGAGGCTAATGAAAATCTAATCTATATGAGTTCACTTGATCCTTTTTTTAATCAGGAACAAGTTTAGGCTGCGTAAGGCCAAATACAGTTTTGCAAGTGGATGTCAAAGAATTATACTTACCTGATTCAAAAATAGAGATTGTTGATGTGTACTCTAATGATAACAATTACTTAGGTGATCAATAACCAATTCTCTGTAATGATGTAATTTTCCACTCTGACTTATTGAAAAGAAATTAGAACAAATTTTATTAAGTGTTTGGAGGAAAAGTGCTAAACATAAATATAAATGAGAATCATCTGAGCAATTGGACAATCAAGTTGGGCCAACAAGTTGAGAACTAGCTTCCAAATTTTATGAAGGCAAAACTGAATAATTTTATGGAAGTCCCAAGAACAATTGGTGTGACAATGCACCAAAAGCACCAGGAAAAATACCTGGGACTTACCTTTTCACAATTGGTGATAAGCTTGATGTCTTCTTTTTGGCAATTCTACCACTTTCTGACTTCATCAGCGCCCCTCACAAGATTGGGCCAAATGTTACTAGAATAAAAAATCTAGATTACCCAGTTTGACTCTCAGATTAGGATAGCGCCGCTCCCAAAAAACATGAGAGCCCTGAAAAAGTGATGCTTAAGAAACTGGCCAACATTACCTCCATTACTGATGCCTACCTTTTGACCCGCTTTGCATTTCCCTCTCAAACCTTGTCACATGGTTCACTTTTAGTTGCAAGTGTGATTTGCTAGCCCTAATCCCGAGATGGTAACTTGGCGTTGCTCAAAGAGGCCCCATATCAGAACCTTCAGGGGGCCACACCATACCATCGCCTGGTCATCTTCCAAGCTCGTGGGGTTGCTCACCCGCACTACCCACTATTGACAACCTTTTCTCCAAGCCTTACCTGAATCTGCTGATGGATAAGATGATTGCAAGATGCCAGGTTCAAATGATAACCAAAATGAACTGAAAGCTTGAAGAGCCAAACCCCATATGGCCAAGATGGTGCAGGAGACGTGTGAATGAATAGCACATATGGAGGCTGATTTGATGGCCTCCAAGTCGGAAATTATGCAGGAACAAAGGCTGCTGGTCAGCCTGCAGTTGAAAATCTGGGAAAAGACCGGCCAGATCAAAACGCTCACAATCAACAACTTGCAGCTTAGGCTAGGGTTAACCAACCTCAATGCGAATTACCTCAAAACCAAAATGGCAGCTCAAAGCCAGCCACTATGAAAAACTAGCTTGCTCAGACAGCAGCGGATTGTGGATCAAGGAGCTTGAAGCTACCTTTTCCAAAGAATGATCTGAATTAACTATGAGGGCCTTAGCAAATGAAGTTGTCTGGCTTTGAACCCTAATTACACATGAAACCTCTGAGTCAATGATGAGGGATGTAGCTGAAGAAATTGTCTTGCTCCAAACTCAAACCACACCAGGCATTATCACTGACCTGGTCTGCATTATGCCTGAGGTTCCATATGCCCCCAAAATTGAGTCCTCTGACCCTCAGGTCACAACTTACTCCCCTAGGACAAGGCTTGGGGAGGGCGTTATTGGGATCTTCTCCTTGGATTAGGTGAAAGCCTTGTCCAGGGGGAAAATCGATATATTCATATGAAGGGCACAATTTTCAAATGACCCAATAATTTTGAGAATGAAGTTCGATTTTATGTTCTCAACTAAAGTATCTAATACAGTGCTTTGCCTGAATTATGCCAAATTTGGGGAATATTTACATTTCCAAGTTGTTATCTAATCTTAATCCACACTTTTATCTATTCCCACCTATCCCAGTATTAAAACTTTCCTACAGTTCCCAGGACACTACCCTTAAATCCCTATTCCTATCCTTACATTTTGAAGCACTATATATAGTGCTTGATTACTCTAAATAAAATATTTTTGTACCTATTACTAATAAAATTATTGATTGTAAAGTTTTTATTTAGAAGTAAACAAGTCGTAAGGTTACCCCTAAAACTGAACTTTGAATTACCCCCTTTAGATAGATGTGCCATCAGTGCTTCTCCTCTCATGGCCCAACAGACCTCTTAATGCTCTCATAGTTAATGATTACTTAAACTATCTTGGTGACAGTATGTGAAGTAATGAGATTGACAATGCTGCAGAAGGTGTCATGAGACATCTTGGGTATCTATATAGAAACTATACTATATGAGGGTGTGACAAGCAACATTAGTTGTCTTGACTGATGTATGGGAACAATCACAAAAGCTCTTTTTGAAAAAGAATCAGTCATGGTTGCAGGTCATAAAAACTACTAACAACATGATGGGAATAATTTTTGGACAAAAATATTAACTATTAAATCAAATATAAATCATCAAAAAGACAAAATGACAATATTCTCAGAATCTAAGCTTTAAGGTATCATCTGGCCTGTCTTCTGTGATCTTAGAGATTAAAGGTACAGGACAGTTATAAGAGGGTCTTTATTAATGGTTAGGGTAAACTGGTTGGAGAACTTTATGACTGTTTACTATATAGATTTACATAGAAAATCCAAAAATAGGAACCAAAAATTAGTTATAAAAAAGACTAAGAAATGAGAAAAATCTAACAGACTATAATTTATATAGAGGGAACTTGAGAAGAAGTTTAGACTTAAAGTTTTAGTAATTTAGTAATAAAAAATTTTTGTAATATACTTCACAGTTGTGGCAATAATCTGTATATACTCATAAAACGCTATTTTCTACTCAAAACCTATACCAATCATATGATTAATATCATATTTATTACTTTAGAAGATATATATGTCATATTAATGTTTCCAACACTAACGTTAATATATGTTTATGCATTATCAGTAAAGAATATAACATAATCTCATCTACTAACAAGACTTTATCTGAGTTTAGTTTTAGGATAATATTAGCTCATAAAAAATAACTACATAAGACTTTCAAGCGCATTTAAGAGATCATAGTTATCCTTTATTACTTATATGTAAGAAAAATGAGACAAAAATTAGAATTGTCTCAAATTTAAATTTATCAGAATATATTCTATCCTTAAATTAAATACTCTACATCAAGATTAGAGATAAATCTATTTGCATAAAACCTTAGCAGCATTTATTGGAAAATTCTTTGTCTAGGAAGACCATGAAAAGTGCCATATAATTAGCCAGCCATTTCAAAATGCATGGATGTCATAAAGGCACTTGATGCCCAACTAAGTTTTAAAAATGTGGTTTAATGTAAGATCTTGAGACTAAAGAATTTTGACTTTCTTAACTTCAGCACTCTATTAAACTCTTCTTTAATAAAATATGTAACATACTTAACAAAGTTATTCTGGTATCAGAATAATACTAGGCTAGCCTAAGCAATCTAAAAGTGTAACAAGTTTATAAATTGGGTTAAAAATCTAATTTTAATTAAACCAGTCACGATTATAAATTACTAAGGCATATGCAATATGAAAAGACATCAGTTTCTAAGATATGTCTAGAGTTTCTAAGCATGTATTGCTCATTAAAAAATCTATTTTCAGAAATTTTTTATACCAATTATGAAATGCTAAACAAAGTTTAGAACTTATGTGAGAAATTTGTCAAGGATTATACCATTCTAATTTAAAACAAGACTATACAAGCATTAATCTGGTGATAGTTAAAACAACATATTTGTATACAACAGCACTGCCGGACTGGTGCAATCTTGCTTAGACCAATAAAAAGGGGGATATCATGGTATCTACTATTACTAAAATTGTTTACCTTGGTTAAAAGCTATCATAACAAAAATTTTGCTTGGCCATGATTTTGAGATCAAGCAAACTAAGTATTACATAAATAAGGTCAATCTTTTTGTGATTAACAACATATTAATTAAGATGATTGAGGTAAAAAGAATTCTTAAGATTTTGTACGCTAGCCCTTTAGTTTGAGATCAAGACTTAGGGTATATAATATGTACGGTGCGAAAAATTAATTTGAAAAGCTTATTAAAGTTGATCTTTTTGGTAAAAATATCACTAGAGCATTAGAATCTACATTATTATAAAGTCGTTTAAGAGCAAAATTTTCTATCTTGCATTAGAGATCAAGCTATATATAGTTATTTAAAATCTATATAATCTTATTAATTAACAACTGTATTATGTAGAAAAATTATTTTATTTCAAAATCTAGAGCTGATATATCATGGGCTTAATTGCACACAAACATTTTATAATGAAAAAATACAATTGCTATTATTGTCTGAAATATTGGTCTATAGAGAGGCTGTGGGAGAAAATGTCATTAAGCTTTTTAAAAATTCCTTGTGCTTTTAAGATCATGTCCTTATATCATATCAGATTCACACCAGTACCACCAACGTTTTTTAGTTGCCCTAATTTACGTGGTTAAATTCTTAAAAAACTTTGCAAATCAACTATAATCATTGTATATAATTATTAACAAGCTTTACAAAGAATAAGATATCTACAAATATAAAGCTATATTTATAGAAAATAATTAGAAAATTATATTAATAAAAAAAGAATATTTTTAAGTTTGTTTATTATATAATTGTGCAACTATATACATATGTTGTTTTCAAGTCACTAAACTTGGGGAAAGAAACATATTTCTACCCTATATGTTCCATTTTACAAATTTTAGCATATAAAATTAGATAATCTATAAGAGTTCTTAAAAAAAATTTATTATATTAGCCTCATTGTAGATCTTTTTTATTCACTAATCCTTGTTGAGATATCAATTTGATTATAATAGAATTATTTATTGCATCTTTTTAATAATTTTTATAAAAAAAATACCCTACTAGACCTGTTGGATAAATTTGTTATTTTTGACCTAAGAAACTTTTTAAGCTCTTAGAAAGGCTTACATTATAAGATGTCATATTGACTGAGACTTGCAAAAATGTGTAAGATTTTTATTAATAGTGTTATAAGTAGTGTTGGGATGTGGGGGATAAAATAAGACTGTCTGGGAAAAGTTAAGGGCAATCAAGGACCCTGGCATAAGTATTTTCTTTAAATAAACTAAAATAACAATTAAGTGTAAAAGTTCTTTAATTGCAAATACTTCTAAATTGGTATATAATAGTGGCAACCCATAATTTTGCAAAAACAAATTTTCAGTTTATTTCCAGAAAGCAATATCTATGGAAATACAATACACAAGCTACAGTGAAAATTGCTTAAGACTTATGAGATAGTATTTATATTCAATCAATTTTCTGGATTTAATGGCATCCCATAATATTTTTGGATTAAAGATATTTGATCATTTACATTGGGTTTTAACCCTGGCAGCAGTGGTTGATTTTTAAATCAGATTTAAAATGCCAACTTTAGAGGTGACCAAATGTTCAGATTATGCCAAACTACTAATGTTAGATAACTATTGACTTGCTTCCTGGTTCACAAGAAGGTTTTAATAAAAATTTCAACTCTGTTAAAAAATTTTGTTCTAAAATGGGTTGCATTGTAGTTGGCCCCTTGACTTCCTATTCATATCCTTGCTTGATAAATCAATTTCCTCCAATAATTGAATTTTCAACAATCAATTATCCTCGTCACAAGAAATCTATTAAATTTTTGGATGATGTGATTAAACTGTAAATATTATTTGCATATTCTAAATAAATTTCTTTTGTTGTCAAATGTTTTTGTTTATTCATGTATATTTTTAGAATAGTCACCTATTCAAAGAATCAAGAGCTCAAATGTGTAGACATACTATATTAAGATAGATAGAGTTGGGCCAACTAACAGTAATTAGTGCAAGTAGCATGAAAAGGTTTGTGAGCTACACTAGTTATGCTCACTACAGGGGGCTGTACCAGAAAAATAGTTTTAAACCTCACAATGGACCAAACTCAGGAAAGGAGAGATGGTAAAAGTACTCAATATGACATTTTATATGTTAATCCTCATACTCTTAACTGAATAAGGCTATAGAAAGTGGATTTCAGGATTCATTGAAAAATGAGAACTTTGAAACCTACATGTTTAATGAGGATCAGCTGAGACAGATTGACAAGTGTTACTTCTATAATAATGGCTCTTTGGCCATAGAATATAATTTAGTGACTAACTTATTTTATTTTCAGCAGTATCAGGACCAGATGATTCAAAGTTATGGATTTTTTACCTCTGAGTCATCATCAAGTACTACAACAAGCTAAAAAGTATCTCATATGGGGCATAATCTCTCTAGGTACTATCAACCCATGGCATGGAATTCCCAATTGACCATTTTTCGCCACCACAACCTAATTATGGAGTTGTTAAATAGAACCAGCAAAATATGAAAGCGTTTCAGGCCCTATATAGACATCTTGAAGCCAGTTTTAGGGTCTTTGTCAAGCTGTTAATGTAAACTATAGACTTTGGTGTAGATAATTCAATTACTTGTCAACCTTACTGATAAGATCAAACTGGAGCGTTTTGATTCTAATCTATCAGGTCGTGGAAAACGCGTGTCACCAATAAATGTATTTAGTGCATTACTCCGCTTATATAGTGAGTTGAATGTAATTGAGTTACTTCAGGTGACATTACCCATCAAGCTGAGGTGGTTGAGGAGCTTATTTGATAAACCCAATGTGAAATGGGAGTGGCTGCACAGCAATTGTGAAGCAACATTGAGATCACTGCCCATCTTTAGTTGGGAGTCCAGAAGAATGAAGATTGACAAGAAGTCATGCAGTGAGATATCAAAGGAATTGAGAGATTAAGTTCAGGCGGTTTTATAAGATATTAAAGATCTTCTTAAATTAAAAACGAGCTGTACTATAAGTCTGCAAATTCCATACCTTAGAGGTTGTCCACAAAAACATATTGGATGAACTGCACACTAACATGCATGAAGTATATAAATTTTGTTGAGTATGGAAATTCAAACAACATTGCTTTTAGGAAAAAAGAATCAAACCACTTTGGAAATGCAAGTTAAAGGAAAATTACAGGATGATAGATGTTGGTGCCCTTGTCAAACCATACCCCTTCTTAATAATATCTATTTGGATAAAAACCTTTGTAAGAAGAAGCTATCCTAGAAACGATGCATAGGCCTACACGTTCAGTTCCTACCTCATTACTTTCCTTTTAAATCTGTAAAGATGATGGTTCTCAAACTAAATCAACCCCCAAGCTATTAAACCAGAGCCATAAGTTAGTACCGCACAAGTGACATACATCTCAGAAGGTTTCTATCCAAGGTTTTAACAACTTAATACACTTAATATCCCTAACTTTGAAAAGCATAAAAACGTACACACAAGATTGAAATTGTTCAAAATGACCATACATGGAGCATATGGCCTTTTTAAAACCACTGCCATGATTAACTGTTAGATAACCAGAGTCAAGATTTGATCATGGCTTACTTACATAAGGAATGCTAGACCTTTACAGATGTGGAAATCATGATTTATAAAAATTTAGATCACTAAACGCATGGACGCTCTGAAGGCTGAATTCATGACTATTTAGTTTGAAAAGAAGAAAACCATCACTGAGTTCACTGGCAAATCTTAGATGTAACAGGTACTGCTGGGTGTTAAAGCTATATTAGACTTTGACGTCAATATCATGATCTAGAATGCCACCAAGAATTATTTGGCGTTTCATCTGTCCCTGCTTTGAGAGCTTGTGAAGTATCTAGATACCTCATCCATGATTGAATATCTGAAGAGGTGTGAGGTTACACTTGGACCACATAATGTGGAAGCCCAAACCATCTAGCTCTCTTGAGTTAATGAGATTGCTATAGGGACCACAGAGAACTTTCTTTCCCATTGAGTTAATTTTGGAAATTGCAAAAACATAGCTGGGTTAACTTGTTAGATCTGTGAATCCAAAGGCATTGTGTGGCCTCCTGCCCTTAGAGGCGCACTGGGATAAATTTTGTGACCTTCTAAGAGGATGAAAGCCAGGGAAAAGGGCTTTGGCACTAGAAAGGAGACGCTCTACTACCCAATTATAAACTAGTATTATACCAGAGTCCTAAGGAAGATGTGAGGCAACCCCATATCTATAAAACCTAATAAAACAATCCTATAGTAATGACTATTGCTAAAAGTCAGCTTGCAGCCATGAAATTAGAAGGACAAGAAGTTGCCTCAAACTTACGCCACCCAGATTTTTTATCAATCAATTATAAAATAACGAAACCGCAACTTTTACTTCACTGAAAGGAGTTAAAGTTAAATCTTCCAGTTGAGACTTTAAAAACCCACTTCCCTGATGTAGAAAAAGAGATCAATACTATGATTATACAAATCAACACTCCTTTCATTCTTGCAATAGATGGGAGTCACACTATATGTCTGATTGTAATTATATAAATCTACATAAACAAAGTTCAGGTTTGAGCCATTTTTAACAGCGGAGCCCTATGAAGTAATTGTTAGTCAGTTCAACAAATGATTGAAGAGCTCCTGATGTAACCCACCATTATAATGTGGAACAGCTGGCCTATGAGTATCACAAGTGATGGGGCGTAAAGAGCGTTAACAATGAGGTAAACTCTTTACAGGTTAGTGTCTCTGCTATAGTGCTTCAAAATGATAAATACTTATTTCTTGTTAATACTATCTTTCTTAAGTTTTATGGAGCAGTATTAAACTATGAGGAGAATACATTAATTATCCTTTGATCAAACATTACACCTTCACTATTTGAGGGAAATCAAACCTCTTTAACTCATAGGAATAATTTTTACTGTTATTAATAGCAAAGGTTAGTCCCCATCCATTACCAACAAATGGTCTATAAAAGATCTCCTCCTACTGACACCATTTCTGGAAATAAAAGCATTTCCTTGAAGCATCTATGGACTGTGTTATATATCCTTGAGAACAGAGTGTGATGTCAACCAAAATGAACCTAAGATTTAATTGAAGATTTGTTAGGATATTTTCTGAACTTGGCAAGAATTGAGGGCTGAATTTCTTGCGGCTATTGTAATAATCTCATCTGTACACAAAAGAAATTAGTATAATACTTTCCAACCTAACTACTTCAAAGATGTTTGACAAAAGAGGGAAGAATATCGCGTTTATACATCTTATTACACTGGAAGAGATTTGAAAAGTACATGATCTGAATATCTGAAAGAGTTTGACCTACCCAAACCACTTTTACCAAATTGTGAGGTCATTTCCCATAAAAAACTCAACAGCCTAACTGAGAAACAGAAAGATCAAGTGATTCATTTATAAAAATAATATGCTTAAACATTTGCAACAAACATCTATGTCTTTAGATGTGCTGTGGTGATCCATCATCACGTTGATATTGAAGATCAAGGCCCATTTTCTTACACATGATATTCAGAAAAGTAAGGCCAGCATTAAAGATGCGCAAAAGGAAGAGAAGCTTATACATCGGTGGATGTTTGTCCCCTCAAAAAGTTCCTGGGATAAGCTGGTACTCATACTCAAGGATAAAGTCGCTTTTATAAAGTTGCTATCAATCATTGACGTTAAATCATATAAATAAAAAGGACAATTATACTCTACATCAAATAGACAACGCCCTGAACCAATTAGGAAGAGCGAAATATTTTATAGCTCTAGCCCTCAACAGAAGATACTGGAGATTTACCTGCCACCTGAAGATCAGGAAAGATGTGCAATTATTACCTCTCAAGGGTGGTACAACTGATTGTAAAAATTTACTTTAGTTGTTATTGGCAAGCAACCCTAGTAACCTTTATACTGCACAGGTTCATATCCTTGTGCACTTCATTGTGTTGTATTGTAGAATGTATTATTAATCAATAATAGTATGGAGACTATTATCTGTAGTTGAGTATGAAATATTTTATTTTGGCCAACGCTCGGCTAGTATTCCCAATTAAATAATCACTATGTCACACTCATAGGGATTCATTCCCTTGCTCTTGTCCACCCAATCTTCGCTGAGATACCCTGGTGACAGTCTCTTCAGTCCAACACACAGTCAGCAGCTATACCCAATTGTGACTCCTTCTTCTCTAGATCCCCGCTCAGATCTTTACTCTTTTATCTAGGAGTATTCCAATTATTGCACTCAGTTTTAATATCTATGAGACAGTATAGCACAATGAAACTTGATGATGGTTTACTCTTTAAACTATATCCCAAATTAATAAACCTTTATTATCTTCTGTAATATCTGTGGTTTATCAATCTTCATTTTTTTATTATAAAGAGCTCTAGGGAATATATAGTGGAGAATTTGGCTTTCTAACCTTTGTTTAACACCTCTTTGATGAAACATCAGCCATTGCCATTAAATCACTCATCATTGTCTTAGCAGCGATGGTCTTCCCCATCCTGGCTAGGATTCCGTCATTGGACATCCTCAAGACCTAATATGGAAAAAGTCAGAAAATGTGTCCCTAACATTTTCCTCCCAATCCAAGTGAACCAACCATATTTGGCTAGCGACCTGCTTAGGTAATGGGACTTATTACCCATTAAGGCAGGTCACTCACCACCCAATTGATTTGCTAGTTGCAGGTGGCATCACTCGCCTTGCAACTTGCTATTAATTCTCAATCTGTCATTGATGAAACCCTACTGATCCCAATTAGTAACCTGATAGTTAATCACTATCAGATACCCCTATTTCGTTGGCAACTCCACCCAATGAGATCTTGAGTATCCTTCCTGATCAATCCCAGATGGATACAACCAGGCAAATATCCCAAAATCCCCTAAAATTAGTTACTCTGAAACTCAGGCCAACTGATTTCTGATTCACTTCGCCTTAGGAAATTTTCCCCTAGCAATACCAGGTAATCTAGCAGGCTGGGAATATGGACACAAATACTAACACATCCCCCCTCTTGCCTAGATTTCCAGCGAGAAAAGGACTGGGGCATGATAACACCTCTTTGGACACTTAGTTGAATACTTTATTGGTTCAAGTAAAGTACACTCATCAATACTCAACACTTCTCAGGATGACCTTTAGCATAGAGCGTTCTTCCTCTCCTTGCTACTGCCTTCTCAGAGCGCATTCCCCATGACCTACTGTCATGCTGGGCTGATTGATTTACTTGTGACAATATTGTCCCAGGATCCAGTTACCCCCCATCAGTGTATATGATCCACTGTCATATTCAGGATTCTTGGTCTGGTGTCCTTTAATTCCTGATTTTCTCCTCATCCTAAATAGGAGACTCTTGCTGTTGATGTTCATTTCATGGCTCAATTAAAGTACTTATTTCTATTCGCACTTGTTATTTCTTTCATAACCTCTTGAATCAAGTCATTCCTAATTCTTCCGTTGGAGAGCTTATCCCATTAATTTTGAGATTAATTTCTCTTAAATTGGAGCTTAATGGATTGTAGAGAGCATAATGTCAACTTCCATATAAGTCCAACATCCCCCCTCTTATCCACATCATATGTCAAATTCTGAGTCACAATACCAGAAGCTTCTGAATAGTTTGTCTCATTAAGACCTCCATCTCTTCCAGCAGATGAGTTGGGATGCTCGGTGGAACCTCTTCTATGGTACTCTTAGGACTCATACACCTAATCAGTTGCCAGCGGCTAGACCTTCCATCGAATTACCAGAAATGGTAACTAATCCCCCCATAACCAGGCTTGTGATCATTTTAAACAACTCTCAGCTTATTCCCCCTCTGCCATTGATTCCAGAGTTAAACTTTAAGACTCTCCTGGATTTGGCTCCTTTTGCTGATGCACCAACCATTGTTGTAGTAGCTCCAGAGATTATGCCATTTGCTTTTGATCACTTTTTTCTTGCCAGGTCAGACCTGCTTCCTGAGTTCCTCTTCTGACTTGGTTAATATTACAAACCTGCTGTTCTGATCTCAGAGCTAACCATCAGTAACAGTATCCACTTCGAGCTCCCCTACGCTGAACTCCAGGGCCAAGTCACTGAGGCTTTGACCCTAGCGCTGAATCCCTCTGATCTTGATAACATCCTGGATTGGGATACCGCTGCTTATGCTCTTTGCTTTGCTGGCCAAGTTTTTTGAAGTTGGTCCATGAAGCTTCCAGCCTCACCCAGGCCATCGTTCATTCAGCTTTAGCTTCCAAGAAGCCCATGATTGTCACTTGTAGTATGCAATCTGCTCCCTGCACGACTATCTCTTCTCTGGAGCTTACCATCAGTATCTTTCCTTGATGGCGTTGATAGGGGGCATGATTCAGCAACCCCCATCAAGCATCCCTTCTTTGTTGCTGGCCCATATATCTGGTGTTCTTGATGAATCCCATCATTAGGCACTCAGAACTAATCTTCTAGCTCCAGTGTCATATCAGGATTACTCAGGTTTATTCACCAATTGCCTCTTCTTATACTGTTGCTTTCCTACCCACTCCAGGGTTTTATGATTGGCTTCATCTGACATCTCATTTTCCTTCCTCTAGTCACTTTATCACAGGTCTCTGCGTCCACTCAAAAAACATGGTTTCATGTAGGTCTAGCCCTCGCTAGCATCTGATCTCATATCAATTTCAATGGGCTGTTCATTCCTACCGCGATCCATCCTCCCTCCCCCAAGAAGCAACATAGGCGGAATCATCCCTGTGCTGAGGACAATTAAAATAAAAATTATAAAATTATATCAGGTTTTTTCTATGCGTTTATAATCTTTTTTCCCAATATCTTTTATCCATTTTTTATCTTTATTCTTTTTTATGAGGCTTGATCTTGTTTCAGTTCAGTGGTCCATCTTTTTTTATTTTTCCCCCAAACAGGGTCCTGGGTACTTAAGCCAGCCAGTTTTCTATGGTTCAGAGGTCCTTTTTTCGGACTTAATCATCTAGATTGGTTCATAGGTCCTTTTTTGGACTTGACCAAATCATCAGGCATAACCAACCTAATAGTTCTTTGGTCCTTCAGGAACTCTTACATCTTTTTCATTGATTTATCACTTTAGATACTTAGCGTAGACATGATTAACAACTCTTTCATCCAAGAGATTCTTGATGGAGTAGGCATCAGTTGCCATCTTGACAATTACTTCAAATGGACCTGACCACAATGCATCTAGCTTGTTTTTTCTTCCAAAACCATGCATATTGCATTAGGTAACTCTTTCCCCTATTCAATATTCAGCTAAGGCCAGTCAGTTCTTATCATCCATCAATTTCGCTCATATCCTTTTCATCAAGATTTGTAACTAATACTTGTGATTGCATATCAATCAAAATATTCATCAGTCAGTTCAGGTATAGCTCAGTACTCATCCCTGACGTAGGTTCCACCACCAAATATAAAATCGGTGGCAACGCGGCCTTTCTCCCATATAACAACTCAGACGGTGTCTTTCCCATCGTCATATGATGACTAATCTTGTAGGTGAACATCTTGAACTCAGGTATGTTCCCCACGCGGAAGTTCTCACTGCGACTAGCTTCCTCAGCGTTGCAGTCAGCGTTCTATTCACCCATTCTACCAGTCCGTTTGCCTCCAGCTGGTAAGGCACTGACATGACTCCTATGATCCCCATTATCTCATTTAATCTAAGGATTACATGAGATGTGAAGTTGGTCCCATTGTTGCTAAGCAGGACCTGCGGACATCCATGATGGTATACTAATTGATCCAGGATGAACCTTAGGGTACTGGTAGCATCTACTTTTGTTGGAGCCTTCATCTCAACCCATTTCATCAAATGGTCAATGGCTACTAAAATGTACTTAACTCCCCCTGTGCTCATTGTCAGCGGTCCCATCATGTTGATGGACACTGTGTGCCAAGAAAATCCAAGGCAGACCAGTTAGTATCCAGTTGTATTCTTATTTAATTTGTGCAGCTGGCACTCCATGCAACAAGATAGATAATCCACAACATTGTAGTTGATAGATTCCCTTAATAGTACTGGCAAATATGGTTGGTTGTTTTCCTCAGGCCTCCATGCCCAACAACCTTGTGAGCTGCTTGCACTATTGCTGCTCCATCTGACAGTTTCAGGAATAATAACCATTTCTCATTGATCACCTTAAATACTTGTCCATCCATGGTCTCAGTGTTTTCCATCGCTTTCCAGAGTGCACCTTGGATTTCTTGGGGCTCATCCCCGATTTTTCCATTACAATTCTCTGGAATAGCTCATCCACCTGCAGATATACCATCTGGACCATTGGTAACCGTGATAAGCCATCTGCATTCTAATAAGAAGCCCCCACTCTGTGGACAATCTCATAACCATAAGCCTGGAGCTTAAGTGCCCATTGGGCCAGTCGTCCTTCTGTCTCTCTCAAACTGTGCAGCCAACACAGCAAAGAGTGGTCCATTACCACCTGTCAGAATTGCAGATGACAACAAATTCCAACCCTTTGACCAAATTTGAGATTCGATGATTAGGTTATAATTGTAGAGGGTTGGCAATAGTGGCTGACTGATGAAAGTATCATCAAGTGGAATCACCAATGATATTAGAAGTCACCAACTATAAATTATTGTTGGGCATCATCCTCAAAGATAATTGAGGCCACCAAAAGATGATTTTTTCTGTTGGGCATTATCCCCAATGAAATTAAGCAATAATTCAAGATTGGGATAATCACTGATAATCGAATTATAGGGAATTGTTCAGAGCAGAATGAATAGGAGTTGTCAGAAATTACCAAAACATTTGAATGCCGGATGAAGTTTGGAATTGTCATCAGCCAAAAAAATCAGTTTTGTGTATCTAAAACAAATTGTTTGGTCCACCGAATGCCCAAGGATTATGCTGCCTAAAAAACCCAAGGCAACGGTACCCAACAAGATTTGGTGCCTAACACTAAGGGTCAAAACCAGTATAGGAGCACAAATATTCTCATTGGACAGCTGAAAAGTTGTGTGCCATTTCTAATTATAAAAACCCCAAATAATTTCCCAATGAAATTAGATTCACACTGATAATAGCTTAAGATGTTTAAACATTGATTGTTTTAAACATTACTCTTAAGAGAAGAGTGCAAGGATCAGATATCCTTAGGTTGGCAAAATCAAAATAGCCGCTTGGCTCTGCAAAAAGAGAATAGGGATATTGTTCCCTACCAGATCAAAATATCTGCAAGAAAAAGAAGCACCAGTTTAGCGTTGAACTTTACTCTAAACATGGCTTTTGGGCAATCAACTATAATAATAGTCTTCATACTATCATTACCCCAGTCTAACAATCTCATTCAAATAATCAACGCCAGGATCCAAAAATTTGTGCAGTTGAAATCCAAGGCTAAAAGCGAGCAACAAAGCCCAATATTTAACATTGGTACTCACTACAGGTGGTAGTTGAGTTGTTGAAAGCCAATTTAAAATAACGATATCTTTTAAGGAAGAGCTTTGAAAGCTCTGGGTGAAACTACAGGTCATCAATGAAAATGTGTTCAGCTCAGCATCTCAGGCTGATGTTAGTACATTAGAGGAGCATATGATCAAGACATAGGAAACGCTCAAACAACTAGGAATAGTTAATAGCGACCTATGCAGAAATTTGCCTCTTTGAAGCGGAAAGAGGGCAAATTTGGCAAGAAATTTTTTTTCAGAAAACCAATTGGGAAGTGTATCAAGAATGCATTCAATGGCTTCATTAGGAGATGGTAAAATGACCAAGCATCTAGAGGAGTTAGAGAAACACCAATGTGACTGTGAATAATTTGAGGCAAATGATGCTGAAGCAAAGGCATGTGAAATTTCAAGCAATAAGACCTCTCCACCCTGAAACATGCCTAAACCATTTGCTGGTGTGTCAGAAATGACTCCCAAAGTCACTCCTATATTTTTGAGTACCTGGGTCAGGATCTCTATTAGTGTAACAACAGAGGAATTTCAAAATATGCCAAAATTGCCCAACTTTTACTGGGATAACGCCCAGCGTTCTTCCGCTTATTTGAGATGACCATGTTTGGCTATGTGGACCAACAAAAAACAGTAACCATAATGAACTGCCTGTTAAGTTTTCAGCTGATGGTGCAAGCTAATATGACTTAACAATGAAATTGAGGGTAAAAACTTTTTTCAAATGAAACACCTGCTTGTAATTGGGAAGTAGATTCTCTGATAATCTTTGATAATAGCCAAGTAACTCCAGTATGCTCACCGTTCTCAAGTCTACTGGCACCAACAAATACAAGACCTTCTGTCTTTGTACAAAATCAGGAAATTATTCCTCTATAATTGTGACTACTTCTCCAGAAGGCAACTATGTACTTCTCTTTGGGGGCTATTCCACCATAATGAGCTCCAGCTTCCACAAAGTTTTATTTCCTTCTAAGAGAAATGTGATTTTAGATGTAATTATGCATGAATTTTAATTTGAAGGTAGTTCTAAGTGGAAAGATACTTTGTTTTGGGGCCTTTATTGTGGAATAGTCCAGATCTTTCAACTAATCTTTCAGAATGTGATATAATGAGGTTGAGATTTCTTGTGTCTACCATCACCAAGTCGCCTAGTTGGTAGTCAGGAGCTGCATGGCGCTTTTTGTTAGCAAAGCTCTTAGCGTCATTTGTCTACTTTTCTAGCTGCTTCTGGATTTGTTGGTTGACTTTTAGCTGTGAAAGGCAAATTTCTAGCTTCTTATAGGCCATTATAAATTTAAGGCCAAAGTTGAAGGCATATTATAGCCTTGATTGGTGTACAATGGCATTTCCCATATTGATGAATTTATAGAGTTGTACAATGGTTGGACTAGCAGAGGATCAGCGGCCCATGCTAATTGGAATTTGGTGATATAGCAACAAAGATATTGCTCAAAGACTGGTTTCCTATCAATTTTCCGTCTGATTAGGATGATTTGCCGATGACTATTCAATATT
Source organism: Massospora cicadina (assembly GCA_022478985.1). Classification (NCBI taxonomy): domain Eukaryota; kingdom Fungi; phylum Entomophthoromycota; class Entomophthoromycetes; order Entomophthorales; family Entomophthoraceae; genus Massospora; species Massospora cicadina. The sequence goes on along the minus strand of JAKSZP010001467.1, from coordinate 7,435 downwards.
AAAGACCAAATTATCACATAGGGTCTCTCAGAAGTTTGATAATGATTTGGTTCCCAAATACTAACTATCTCCTATAAGACCCCAGATAAGGAAAGGACATGGGTAAAAAAGGGTTGTTTCATATCTACAGCTAACGTTGTTTTAAACAGGGATTAACTAAATAACTTCATATATTTATCAACCAACACTATTATTTCAAACCCCATTTTTGATATTAGTAAGTCACAATGAAGTCCACTTATATTAAGTCCATGGGCCCTCTGCTTGTTTAAGGGGGTGGAAGAGACCAAATAAGCCTATTCTGTCAAATTTGGAATGGGTGCATGTAAACATTATTCTATGAATGTAGAACATCTTTTGTGAGTCTCATCTAATCAATCCCGTTGTTAATTTGATTTGGCACACTTTTTCACGATTAGATGCCGTATGATGGGTAATCATGATGTTACCTTATGACGCTGGAACATAGGGAATAAGGAATTACACTTAATAGCATATGTAGATCACCCTATTTCATAATACTATATATACAAACTTTACCAGCATCAATATTGGTTATTAGGGAAAGGCCTTTAATATCTAAAGATATAATGTCAAAACTGCTTTAAGGAGAGAGCCTGTATTGTCATTTGGGTCTGGAAAAGTATGTTGGACTAGCCTGGCTATAAGGCTCAGAGGATGTTACATGAACATTGGGTAGTTTGCAGGCCATGGATTTGGTCTTAAAAGGAGTTATGGAGGGGGATACTGCGGCAGTAGCTGGTAATTATAGTGCCACTTATTCCTAGAGGGAATCGCAGAAACTTTTTCAGATTTCTTGTAAAGGTCTGAAATCTAGAGAATTGCAACTAAGTATTTAAAGATGTGAGTGTACTTCTGTTTAAACTCATATCTGAAGTCAAAGATAAGGAGATCTTGATTATTCCTAGTTTGCCTGTGTGCCAACTTTTGTGGATTTTAGTAGAAATTGAGTGATTTATGGTCTGTGTGCACAACTATTTTATGCTTGGAAACCTGTAAAATATAACTCCAGGTGCATCAAAGATCTGACAACGACAGCAAACTCTTTATCTTTAATATCCAAGGACTCTCATTTACAATTAACTTTATGGAAAAGTAAGCCGCTTAGTGTTCCCTACCATCATGCTCTTGTGATAGCACAACGCTAACATACATGCCTGAGGCGTTACAGCCCTAATAGATGGATTATCTTGTCCTTGTGGTGAACAGGAGCAGTAGTAAAAATATTCTTTATTGTGTCAAAAGTTTGTTGACATTTGGGGTTCCATATAAATGGCGCATTTAACCAGTGAGTGGGTGTAAGGGCGATGAAAGCTCTGTGATGTCAGCAAGGTTTTCTAAAGAATGACAGTTCTAAGAAAGCTGAACAGTAGGGTGGTTAGCCGAGAAGATAAAACTGCTTCCACCCTAAGTGCAGGTTTTGAGTTTAAAACCTGTATTGGATAGAAAAATTCTCGGTGTGGTATATTTGTCCTAAGGTTGACCCACCTCTAATAAAAAGAAGGCTGAACAGTGATTTTTGCATCACTTGAGTAGGCTAAGTAAGAATGGCATCTAGTTTATAAGGCGCAATATCGTGACCATCTGTTAGAACCAGATGAACAAGCATCTGAACTTCATCCTTAGATGTATTTCACATTTGGAGGGTTTGACATAAAGATTAACCTTATGCAGGACTACAACCACGGCCACCAAGACTTTGCCATGCTAATTGGCATTGGGTGAGTGACTAGTATATTTTCAACAAATTCTAATTCACAGGTGAGCCTAAGATACCCAATATCATTGCCAATCAGACGCTGGAAAACAGCTAGAGCGTCTTTTAATTAAAGACATGACTTAAAACTGGTTATTTTATACTAATTGGACTGCTGTTAGACATTCCAAGCAGACTTCAGCACATTTTTAAAAAGTGATTACCAGGTCTAGTTATTATGATAACCTTGGACTTATGAATTTCTTTAGCAATAGTGCTCTCAAGGGGTAGAGGGTATGGATTTAGAACTTAACATTATTTAGGTGCCTATAAACTACTCAAAGTCGCAGTGTGCATTAGGATTCTGAGCAATAACCACTAGTGATTTATGGGTTTACTAAATCATTCATCACTTCGCCATTATGCCATCTATCCATGCTCTTAAAAGTTTGATCCGCCTTCATCATGTATGAATATAAGGAGTAGTTGATCTTTAATAAGATCAACTGTCTTCTGGAAATTCAAATAGAAAACAGAGGAACTTAGTATACAATTGACGCCTTCTACATCAAAAAATCAGTTTTTAGGTTTAAGGATCTGTGGCATAGTATGAAGATCAGGCACAACTTCAATTCAATTTATTCGAGGTATGCTGACCAGGGTTAACTTTACCAAACACAACACTCAAAACAACAAAATAAAACTACTAACCAGGTGGGAAGCAGAAACTGCTAACCCACCATGGCAGAGGGTGAGGAGGGGTCGGGGGGTTGGTTTTCAGAAAGACCCACCTTGATCAAGGGATGTTGGTTACAGTACCAGATCAGAGCAGAGAGCCAGGGCGTTGAGGCATCCACATAGTGGAAGTTGAGGTCACCGTAGTAGGAGTTTTTCTCTTCCGCATCAAGATAATGATGGGAAAGTGTTTCAACAAAAGCTGCGAGGAGAACTTCAACTTCTTTGCGGGCTTCAGGAAGTTGGGTAGAAAGGGAGATACTGTGGCGGGTAATTTTGGCTGAGTGGTTGAACGAAGCAATCATTGCGACATTCATAACAGCAACTTCAGCATCATTGAATAGTTTTGAGATGTCACTGCAGGGAGATTCAGGGAAGTCGGGGGAAGAAGAGGGTGGGCAGGCCATGCTGGAGCTGAGCCACTGACTGGGCCACCGCGGTGCGTAGTTTTGGGCAATGAGGAGAGGCCACCGCAGCTAAGGCGAGCTGGTGATCACTTTGGAAGGGGGCTGTATTGGGCAGAGGAGCGAAATGGAGAGGGGTAGGGGTTTCATCAAAGTCAGGAAGGAAAAATCCTGCCCGACCATAATTGCCTTGGCAGAGAGGTTGACCTGTATGCTTACTAATGAGGACATTACCTGATTCGTCAGTTTCAGCCAATAGATCCCATGGATTTTGGTTCACTGGAATAGTGGCGTTCAAATTTGGGTGGGTGGGATTGGGCGAATGGGCAGCTACTTGGGTGCACAATGGTGGTCCAAGCATTGCTCTGATCGGCTGGGGTAGATTTAGGTGGGAGAGTGAGGCTGGAGGTTTTGGGGGGGGCTGATTTTCCATGTGGGCCTACTGAACGAGATTGGAGGGTGGGAGGGGGCAGCAAAGTGCCCCATACTGAACCTCCAGAAGGAGGCTCAGAAGCCGCAGCAGCAGACTTGGCCTGAGGGCACACTCTTTTTGCATGGTTGAGGCCAAAGCAGAGGGAACAAATCTGCCTACCATATTGACCTGAGCACAAAAGAAATGATCAGGCGCTGCAGCCACACTAGCGCGGAGTGGGATTTGTTGGGCTATGGTATGGGTGGTGTGGTATGATGGTGGCTGTTGCCCAAGGAGCAGCAAGGCGCTCCGCACCAGATGGAATGGCAAAGATGAGGTTGGGCTGAGTACCATAAGCCATGAGCCCCGCAACCAACTGGTCATACAAAACCTGGGGTGGAAGGTGGGATGGGAGATTTGCAAAGGATACCACCAGCGTGTTGTCTGAAGGGAGGCGAGTATGGGTTGTGGGAATGGGTTTTTTTTATAAATTAGAGGAGTTTGTGCTGCCGCTTCAGCATCCTCCTTAGATTGGAACCCAACGTCAAAGTAGCCCTTAAAAGGGCGGAAGTCCATAAAGCCAGCTAGCGCAAAGGCCGCAGTGGCTAGCTCAATAATTGCCTTATTGGCATATGGGAACAAACGCCCATAGTCCATTCTGAGGCAATAGCGAATGGCAGAGCGAGGGAGGGCGAGAGGATGGGGGCGAGAAGGGTGGACGCGCGCCAGGTGGAGCGCTAAGTCTCATGGGGAGACAAAACGGTTAGAAGCAGTGGGTGGGCTGTTTGAGCCCATCAAAACGCGCCTGCCTGTGGGGCGGAAAATGCTAGGTGGAGGTGCACTGCTGCCCCACACTGGGGTGGCAGGCGGCGGAGCCAAGGACATCAAAGAATAGGTTTGGGCAGACGGCTGTGGATAAATAAAACTTTAAATTTAAAATCGCTCAAAAGTGACTTTGAGCGGTAAAAGAAAGTTTAAGATCAGGCACAACTTCAATAACTAAATACTCCAAAGTTACAGCCACTGTAGGCCTGTTGCCAACGCTGGTAGTAAAGGGATTTTACTTAAACGAATACTTAATGTAAAGTCCAAAATTATCCTTTCCAATCAATGTTCACGTTTGGGTGATGCTCACAACCTACAACCAGGATCATTGGGTATAACATTCTACGATGTAAAAGAAGTTGTTACAAATTTATGGATGTGTGCTATAAACCAGAGTGGCTTACAAAGAGGGAGCGTGATTATAAGAACGTATGACGCACCCATATTTGATTAAATTTGATACTTCAAGAGCTAAATCCTGAATAGCTTGAATATCAATGAGATTTCTAGTGGCTCCAGTGTCCAATAAAATGTTCATCAATACCTTTCTTTTTCATGGTGATAATCATAGTTAACAAGATTTATTACAATCAAATATTTCTAAGTCATTAAGCTAACAAATACTTAACAGATTTTATGCCCACAGGATGTTTATTGCTTTTACTGTTTTTTTAAACTGGGCAGGTATTACAGCTGCTTAGGCATAAGACACAGGGACTTACTGAGAATCTGAATTGTCAGATAGGGGGAGACCTCAGAAAATTACATGTAATTAGGTTCACATAGCACTTTGATATATTTCGTTTTACTTATGAGTTCTTTTGGGTAGACACTGCTGGTCCTTCTTGATCTACTTAATCATTGCCATACATAATGGTTCTTTTTTATAAATAATATATAGTATTCTATTATGGGGTGTTTGGTGCTTGATTTGGCTAAAAATAAAGTATCTGGTGAGATATATGGTTAATTTGCTCTTTTCTCTGGATTATAGGTACTAGTAAAAGTTTCTTGGAACAACCATTGCTTGATTTGTATCATTCGTATCCAATAGCAGAGGTGCAACAGGGGGAATGAAAAGCTGGTTAATGGCTTCAAATGACTTTTCAATGACCCACACGTCAATGGAGATTGAAGTGATCTAAAAAATATTTAGTGATCAACTGTTTTTCCCTAAACTCTAAGGACTTGTAAACACATCATTAATAGAGTATAATAAGGTCAGTTTAATTTGTTAGAAAAAAAAATGTAAAAAGCTAAATTTGTACCATACTAGGATACCTCAGCGCCCACAATAGGAGCCACAGACAGCAAAGCACCGCTGCACCAGTGCAGCTGGGTTGGGATGGGGTAGTAATGGATAGTTATGATGTGTTGTTAAATGTTTCTGGGATTCTTAGCGAGATCTAAGCTCTAATTTCTCTTAGGAACCACGCTGACAACATCCTTTTTCTTGTACTATCATATCCTGAGATAAAGTTTAAAGACCCTTTATAGGCATTATTATTGTTGCAAGGAAAAAGCTATTATTTGACCAGTAAAATCAGAATTTTTAATACTTTTATACATATAATAACAATACTAAAACCAACACTTTAACATTATCAGGGTGCTAGGTTTTTATAACTATTCATGAGGAGCTTTAGTTTAGACTAATTTGATAGATTGAAATTAGTGGCACTATTTAAATATCCTTAAATCCTGTCTTTAATTTTAAACTCTGACTCAAAAAAGCTGAATTATTAATTTGATTGACATAATTAGTAATAATAGTAATAAAATTTTAGTATAATTATTGAATGGTTTTAGTAGGTTTTTAACATAAGAATTTTCTTGAGAAACATTTGGTTTTTCAATGAAAAATTTGATTTCCACTACTATCTTTTTTATTAATATTTACTCATATGCACTTTATTTCTAAATTTCTTATACTAAGGGTAACCAAAAAATCAGTTTTTTTGTAGCTAATGAAGTTCCTGTTTGACCCATCTGTTTGATGGAGAGAATTACACTTGATGCGCTGATTTTAATTATACCTATTTCATCCAAACAAATTGTTTGATTTTTCTTCACATAATTCTCTGAAGACTCAAAGTGTAAGTCCTAGGGACCAACTCATGCGCCTCAACTGTGAGGAATTTCCATTCCACACAAAAAAGGGGGTAAAGAAGGCGGCTGTTCCTTTCATGTCCCTAGTCAATTTAGCCCATGAGGTGGATGAGAGGTGGGTGATGGTGTACCCTCAAGATTGCCCCCTTTCCTCCCTACCTTATCACCCAAGAGTTGGTGCAGTATATTGGGGTTGTTTGGAGGTGGCGGCAGTAAGAAACCACCACCAGCGGTAAAGTGGTGGACATCTCTCTCCCTCAACAGTCTCGCGTCCCAAAGAGAGGCCATTAATATTAATAAATTGAGGTCTAACATAATTAATCTTCTGTAAGCTTAGTAAAAGCCCCATCAATGTGTTTTCCTCCCGCGAGAAAAGGAGAGCCCAACCCTGGCAGAATCAGGCATTTTAAATACTTTTAATGCCCAATGTTACTTACAATATGTTTTTGAGACATGGATGCATCCAGTTGCCCAATGAACAAAACATTCCCAATATCTAAGCGGAATTGTGAAAGAGGAAAAAGTTTGATAAAAAAATTTGAGCAAAAGTCATCTGGCTAGATGAGAATCACCTTGCATCATGAAATAAAAATTTTCAACCTTATTATAATCAGATGAGATCACATCTCTGGTTTTGGTGCAAGCTTTATCTATTCTGAAAGCCCAGCACTTTTTCAACCATCCCCCACAGTACAGTTGTTAGTCTTTTTTCTATTGTTTGTTAATAAACAAATTTCTGCATAAAATTTTCCCTTTTAATTTTCTCTCTATCTTCTAGCCACTGCCTCATAGGTGTCATGTTCCCTAGTCTACACAATGACTGGGCCATAATAGCCATAAACACAACGTTGCTGCCCTCTCTTCTAAATAGGGATACCATTATAGAGGACTCTTGGGGATGTCCCTTATTTTAGATGCCATAAGGCTTCAGGATGTGACCTTGCCTTTAGAGATTCTTTCTCCACATTGGGTTAAGTTTCACAACCTTTCCACACAGTCATAAACTTGGGTCACCAGAGCAGATTTTTAGAACCATGTGGGTCAAAAAGAAACAACTGCGACGGAATCCAAGTTGCCACTGCTGCAACAGCTTGGTTGTTAGTAGGTATGATGATATTTTGATCATTAGTCTCTATCTCTCAATCATTTCTTGCCCTATAAGTTATCAGTTTGAATGGACAGATATGCCTCCAGCATTCTGATTTGCATTCTGGTTGTTTACTTAACTCAACT